>NDXB01009614.1:32188-63815 GCA_002631895.1 Agapornis roseicollis
GGGGAAGAAAAAGCCACAACAAGCAATTTGTATGAAGCAGCTCCCTTTTGACACACTGACATTGCTCAGTGGAAACACAACTCAGCCAAAACCAACCCTGCCAAACGCCAGCAGCTCTCATTGCAACCGTTACCATGTGCTGGGCTCTGTCCCTGCATTGCTGACGAGCAGTCTAGCATCTATGCAGAGAATGAAGGGACTATAATGCCACCGGGGCTTCAGTGTGTGGGGCATGGGGGACAGGAACGATACTGAATGATGGAATAGCTTGGGTTGGAAGCGACCCCAAAGGGACTGAGTGTTTGGTGGGCGCAGGGATGGTGCGAGCATGAGCGTGCATAAAGCAAGCTGAGTGATGCCGTGCCCAGGGGAAGCAAGCGCGCAGCAGCAGGACCTACATCCCAACGGGAAGCTCGGCAAGAACTCTTGGAGCAGGAGAACTAAGACATGCCCAGAAGGATGACAGAGCACAGAGACCACTAGGAATTGGGCAGGAACCAGGGCTAAATACATTGGGAGCTTGCAAAGGGGCGCGGGGCTGCTCTCTCGCATCCTCCGTGCAAAGCCCTGATTTATTTAGACTGGAACAATTTGTTGGTGGCTGTAATTTTAACTACCTCCGTGCTGAGGAGCCAATCAGGGGCTCTGCTCATCGAGGCTTTTATGAGTCCCCATAAAAGCAGCAAAATGAAAACTCAGGGGCCCTTAAAATATACTCCACGGGTTTGTGCAGTGCAATTGGAGGCTTTTATGACTCCTGTCAGGGCTTTTATGACCCTGTAAAACTGTGCAGCAGCCTAGCCTGCGATGAAAAGTGACCTCAGGTGTCTTAAAAGCCTAAATGGTCCTGTACATTTACAAGACCTGTTGGTACAATGCAGGGAAGCCCTTAGGGGATGTCACCCCCCAGCTCTGCGTTGCTGCCACCGGTGCTGCTGAGGAGGACAGGGATGCAGGGATGCACCGCAGGCCCTTGCCACCTCCCTGAAATGACAGATAATGCAGTCGTGCTGGAAGAGCAGGAAGAATCCTCAGCTGCCCTCCTGTCAAAGGCAGGGCAGAGACCAGGGGAGATGTGCTGCTAAGCAATGAGCTCCCTGCCTCTGCAAAACATGATTTGCAAGCAGGCAGGATGCAAACCCTGCCTATCTCCAGAATAAGTGAGTTTGATGGCATCGCTCTCTCATTTCCCAACACAAACAGCACTTGATTTAGCAGAAGCAGCAGGGTTTTGTTTCCCCCCTCCCTTAAATGAAGCCACGGCTGTAAGATTAGGGATGCTGCAGGAAAGCAAAGAGAAAACCCATCAGGCTGGATGTGACAAAGAAGCACTAACAAACAGCACGAGGTACGCTATGCCGTGCAGGAATAGGGAAAGGAATGAAGAGCAGAAAGGATAATACAGATTTGGTGCTGCGAGTCAGGGCACAAGCACATTTGGGTCACTAAGGCGCAGAATTAGAGCAAATGGTGCAAATAAAGCCAGTAGCACATTGCAGAGGGCATTAACTAAACACACACTTGATGCCATAAAACACCAAGCCATCTTCCTATGCTCTCTTGAGCGAGAAAATACACCACAGCCTCTTAATACAAGAAGAGTTGCTTCATGCATGAGGAAAATGCTAGTATATCACAAAGAGAACTTCCCGTCTCCTCCATGCCACCTCTAAATAGCTGCTTTATCACCCCGAGATGATAGCCCGGCCGCAGTGGGGTCAGCCCTTCAGCTTTGTCATCTAACAGGAACGTGGGATACACACGGATACACACCAGTATCTGCATCAGCTTCTCCCCTGGATGATGGGGATACCCATGGGGTGACTGCAGAGCGAACGTCGCTCACCCCAGACTTTGCTTTTTGAATGCAAAGGCTCCAATTCAAGCTCAGAAACCAGTTCCTAATATATCTCACCCATCAAAACCCCCGCAGCCTTTGGGTCCATCTCAGGACATGCTCTTACTGCCTTCCTCCATTGCTCCAGCAGCTTTGCCACGGTGCACATAGACTCACAGGGGGTCTTAATTCCACTAAACACGGGTCCTAAACGGAAATGCCAATGGTTCAATAACACGCCAGACTTATCAAAACACTGCGATATGCCCCTAAGCGTCCCTAAGCAACTTTGCACACCTAGCAAAAGGCAAACCCCATGGGAAAGCTCGGAGTTGGTGGCTGGGGACATTCAGGGCCAACACATGGGAAGTGAAGAAAGGAGGGATTGCCTTTATTTTCCTTTCCTTCTCCCCCCCCCCGTCCTTTTACTTCAGGAAGGGAGCATGGATGTGGAAAATAGCCTATTGAGCCCACTTCCCCGCCTCAGAGGAGCTGCAAATGCGATCCTTTGCAAGCTCAGACAAAATCTGCCATGCTACATTAGGCTTGATAGCAAATTTGCTACTTGCAAGCTTTTATCAAAACCGTATCTCTCAAACTCCTCCTAATCCAAGAGCTCGCGGTTGGCCTTTGGGCTGCTTCCTCCCACCCCTCCGCATCCCTCTATCCCGCCGGGCGCGCGGGGCTCCGCTCGGAACCAATTCCCAATTTGGAGCTCAGCGTTTTTAGCCGAGCGAGGAAAGGGAGCGGGGCAGAAGGGGAGGGAAGAAACGCGCCGCATCTTGATGGTTGGGATTCGTTCTGGTGTAGAAAGGACCGAACGAGGCCCGAATGCTCCTTCCACCCCGCGCGCGACCTGTTTCCAAGCCTTACAAGTTCATTTCTGACTGAACAAGCCATCTACAGTCAGCGGAACAAATAGAACATGGGCTCTACAGCCACGTTCCCTAGAGGATGCTAAGGTGCAAGGGCTGGTCAAAGATATTTGCTTCCCCTGAAATTGCTTATACAGGAAAGCCTTTCTGCTCAGCCAGCGCCTGACGTTTAACGAAGCCTCTGCATATACCAGAGCCCCAGTCTCATGGGGCTGCTGTAACAGCCAGTCCCTTCTACACGAGCTCTTATTTTAATGAAATATATAGAGATTTAATATCTTTGAAATCTCTTCCCTTCTGTCAAACTGGGTAGAATTTGGCCAGAAATTGGCCAAAGGGCTCAGAAACTACACAGAGGAAAGAGTGGGAAGGGCAGAGAGACGGGGACCGCGTGATTGCAGCGGCTCCTCTCTGGAAGCATCCAAACTAAAAACCAATCTCTTTTGCTTTTGTCTCTATGGTTTTGTCTTTCTCTTCTTTTTTTTGGGGGGGGGATTATGAAGGTATTTTTGACAGAGAAAGATTTGCCCTTCAAGAAAGGAGATATGCTCCAACGGAAAACTTCCTCTGCCATGTGCGTGATGGGAAGCTGTCAGGCAGCATCGCTTGGAGCTGCAGAACAAGCTTTGGAAAGGGGAATGTTGTCACTCACTCCTTTCCCTCCCCAGTGCACAGCACCTTGGGTTTCGCTGAGTCCTACGATGCCAGGAACTACAAGACTAAAGCAGAGAAGGCTTTGTTCCTAAAGCAAAGCGTGGAGAGCCATGTCGGTGTAGGACACCACAACCAGTTAGAGGACCAGCTCCATGTCCTGGGTCTGGCTGAGGTGGAGTTAATCGTGCTCACAGCAGCCCTCACAATGCTTTTGGGGAGCTTTGGGTTTTGCCTACTACTGAGTAGGACTCCACAGCACCAAGGCTGACTCCAGCATCCCTCTCATCCATATACCAGGAGTGGGCAAGGCCTCGGGATGGGACACAGCAGGAGAGCTGACCCAGTCTAACCAAAGGAATATATCATACCATAGAACATCTGCTCAGTTATAAAGAGAAAGCAGGAGGAGAGACAGAATTCTTTATGAATGATGCTTGTATTCTGGAGCACCCACTACACATCAAGCTCTACTTCCTGGGAATTGTCAACAACAACGCATGCTGATAGAAGTAGGGAATCCAATCTTATGTTTTCCTTTATTTAACACATGACTTTTGCTTTATTAAATTACCTTCTGCTTGACCCATGAGGGTTTTCTCGATATTATATTATCCCCCCTGCCTATTGTGCTGAGGAAAGGAGTGATAGAATGGCTAGGTGAGCATCTGGAGTCCAGGCAAGGTCAACCCATCCTGGTGCTGTTTGGTACCCCACGTAACGCAGAAGGAATTTGAGATAAGGATTGGGAGAGGTGAATGGCAAAACACAGACTCAGTTATGTTAGAGAATGGAATGATCATGAGCAATTCCTGCTGCAATTGTGGTGAAAGAGAGGAGATCAAGATGGGATCTTAGGCAGTTCTTCCCTGGGAGGGTGCTGAGGTGCTGGCACAGGGTGCCCAGAGAAGCTGTGGCTGCCCCATCCCAGACCAGGTTGAACACAGGGGGTCAGAGCAAGCTGCTCTAGCAGAAGGCATCCCTGCCCATGGCTTTAAGGATGAGCCTTAAGATCCCTTCCAACCCAAACCATGAAGGGACAAGGGGTGCATTGTGCAAGTTGCTCACTTTCATTTGGTGCTGTGATGATGTTACTTTGATTCTGGCACAGGGAATTCTCTACCTTTGTGGGTGACAGTAAAGATTGTGAAGTGAACGTGCATTTGAATGGTAAGGCTTACAGATGTGATTCACAGAAGCAAGGGGTGGAGCGTATTGGGTTTATGTGGGAAGGGTTTGCTATCATGGGTGCTGGAGCAGGATCCTGGCAGGAATTGTGGCCCCATAGAAGGAGAAACCCATGCTGAAGAAGGTTTTCTGGCAGGACTTGTGACCCCATGGGGGACCCACACTGGAGCCCTCTGTTCCTGAAGGATGCACCCCATGGAAGGGACCCAGGCTGGAGCAGGGGAGGAGTGCGAGCAGTCCATCCCATGGAGAGGAAGGAGCAGCAGAGACAATGTGTGACCAGAACACCCATTCCCTGATGTGGGAGAGGAGGTAGAGAACTTGGGAGGGAAGTTGAGCCTGGGAAGAAGGGAGGAATGGGACAGTGATTCTGAGATTTGGTTTTAGTTCTCATTATCCTATTCTGATTTGACTGGCAACAAATTAAACTCATTGCCCCACATCAGGTCTGTTTTGTCCATGATGGTAAGTGGTGAGTGATCTCTCCCCATCCTTATCTCAACCCACGAGCCTTTCATTCTACTTTCTTCCCCCTCTCCACATGAAGAAGGCAGTGATGGAGTGGCTTGATGTGTGACCAGCCAGGGTCAGCTCGCTACCCTCCATGAACTGCAACAAGACACTTCACCTCCCCAAGCCACCCTATAAAACACTCGGTGCAAAAGCTCATTCGGCCTCGAAACCCAAGAGAAACACGAGAAAAACCTTTGTGGAGCCATTGAAACTGCTGCTCCAGATTCACCCCCAACTGCACCATGAGCCACACTGACCAGCTTTAGGTTCCTGGAGTGAATCCTATCACCCAGCAACTGAGCCCGTTGGGAGCTGAAGGGTTTCCCTGAATCCTATTAGGGGGATAATCTCCACACCCTGGCTCAGGAAGCAAGGGGAGGGGGTGGGGTGGGGGTTGGTGTCTTAACTCCATTACCAAAGTTGATAGAGCAGATGGATGTAAAGCTGCCCAGGACAACGGATGCTCTGCAGAAGTCCATGAGCTAAGCAGGGCAAATACGGAGGAAACCATCCGAGATTGCTGAAATGCAAAGGACTCTGCTTAATTCCTAATGGAAGTTTGTTCAAGCTTTAGCAAAGGACAAAGCCTTCCCCTCTGCAAGGAGCCTGATGCTCTTGCCAAGTACAACAATCTCTGGATTTTGGAGCTTGCCCAGTTCCAGCAGGCCAAATCCTCAAATAATACTTAAAAGATATTCTCCAAGGCTGCTCGGCTCAGAACACGGGAAGCTGCTGTCAGAGCTTGCTATGAGGAAGCTTGTGCAGGCTTCCTATCTGAGGGGCAAGCAGCTCTTTGGCAGGCTGGCCTCAAATGAAGCTTTCAAAGGGTGGCTAATGAGATTCCTTCCTCTCCTTTCAGCCCCTTCACAAACGCCTGATTGAGGGTGAGACCTTGTGGACTCGAGCGTTTCTCCGGGTTCCCCTCCCAACGTATGGAGGGAGAGGTCCCGAGGAGCTCTTTATTCTGCTACAAGGTTTGATTCAGGGATCCCAATGCCTCCATCCGCCCGCACTGACGCTCTCCTCAGCACAGGAATGGCAAAGCTGCCAGGATCAACTTCCCAAATCAATAACGAAGCACGGAGCTGTCTAGTTGCACCCAGACGAGTCACCGAGATGAGGATTTTTTGCCACGTTAACCATCTTATTCCTCCGCTGACGGATTAGTTACTATGCAGGAATGCGTGTACCTCCATTAGAAAGGAAAGCGATGATGGAAGCCTGCGTTTCTCCGGGTTAATCTTGCATTTTGACACCGGTATTTATAAAGCCAACACACGGCCTGCAAACACGCTGCATCCTGCTGGGAAAGGCAAAGGCGCACAATTCCCAAACTCCATAGGGGAAGAAGCCAGCCCAAAACCCAGACTGGATTGGGTTGGAGAGGACCTTAAGATCATCCTGTTCCGACCCCTCTGCCATGGGTAGGGACACCTTCCCCTAGACCAGGTTCCCTTGTACCATCGCTCTTGGCTGCTCAGCAATGCCTCTCAGGTTGGCACCTCGTGCTCTGCCTCCATCCCTCAGCCACGCTGCATCCCCAGCAAGGCTTTGGTCACAGCCACGTTCCTCCTCCAGCACCGCTGATTCCCCTCCAGCACAGCAACCAGATAAGACCTTTATCAGCTATTTCTATTCTGCAACAGGGAGAACATGGGGGGAGAGGGGGGGGGAAATTCAAAGAGGTTGCAGTCGGACTTCATAAAAAGGGCTGATTACCCGCTTCACAAACCGGAACAAACCACAGCAGCTCCCTCAGCTGCTTTGTTTTCCCCAGGTTGGCTTAGAGGAGGGATGCTCAAACAGGGAAAGGGCTGCCCTGCTCCCTTCTCCCCCTTCCCCAGCCAAGTGACATCTCTATTAGTCCTTCACAGGCTCCCCAAACCTGTGGCTCCCTGCCTGGTTGTCCTCTGTACAACGTGTGGAGCATCTCAGCATTTCAACCACTGAGCTAAAATTCCTTCAGGGAAATCCTTAGGGATCGGAGAGCTTGAGAGCCCCTCTGCTGCATAGCAAACATCTCCCAAGAGAGCTACTTCCTCACCCTGCTGCCCTGCTTTGCACATGTTGAAGGGAGCAGGGGACCTGGTGTGGCTCAGACCCGAGCATCACGTCTGAGACTTGCTTGAAAATAGATGGTTTCTTCTATTTCCCTGAGGAGAAAGGAGCTCACACCTGCACAGACACACACACACACACAATCAATAAGTCATTGGGGCTCAGGGAACAGCTCTTTTAATTACAGCTCTCCTCCTAGCTGGACACAGGGCAGGGTTTGCGGGCTGGCAAGATGATGCTGCAGTGCCACATAGGGAAGAACAGTCCCAAGGGATGCATAAGCACCAGGGGGACCAGAAGGGATGCTGGAGGTAGAGGGGGGAAAAGATCACCCAATTCCTCACATATAGGGGCTGCCCAGATCAGATCCTGCACGCAGCAAGTGCAGCTGATGCCTCTCCTTACCTCGGTGTGAACCTCAAGCTAGACAGCACCACGCTTGCTATTTATCATAAAGGGACTTAATCCAAAGAACCTTTTGCTGCTGGCTTGATCCATCGCATTTGTCTGCTGATCTCTCCCCATCTCATCTCGCATTCAGCACAGCCTCCCCTGAGCTGCAGCTGGTTTGTGAGCAGCAGGCATAAATCCTGATTTAATACCTGGGAACGGGGGGCAGCGCCCTTTTCTAGGGAGCAACAACCAGAGAGATTCCTTTGCAAGGATGCTGCCAGTCCCATCGGGATGCAGATCCCCCCCTAAATGCTTTGCTAGAAGAAAGGCTGTGTCTTCACCCTAAGTCTCCCCTGGATTCAGCCAGCTCCCCCATCCCTCCTCCCTCGTCACCCGCTCCTTCTTCAACTCTGTTTCCAAGTGCTGAGTTACTATCAAGGAAGGTTTAATAGGATCCGGGATTTTAAAGCCACTGGCAACACAGTCTGGGCCTTTTATGGTTAGTAATGAATAAAAGAACCCAAATCACCTTCCTCCCCCCCCCCACCCCTTTCTCTCTTAACAGTCTCTGCCTACAAATTAAAGTCATTGTGCTCCTCTCCCTGTCACACTCCTTTTGTCTTCCTCTAACACCATCCAGCCCATACAGCACGAGTCCAAGATGTGCTGTACGCTGCCTCCCTTACCCCGCCTTGTCTTTCACTTAGTGATATGGACCCTTTTCCCCTCTCTGTTTGCTCTAATCTTTATACCCCCTTTCTCTCCTTCCCCCTTCCTTTTTTTCCCTTTCTTACCCCCAATTTATCCTGCGGGAAATGACATTTCGGAGCCACGCTGCAGAATGAAGCCCTTGACTCCTTCCCGTAGGGCTGGCAAGCAGCCCTTCACGCTACAAAAAGCCAAAATTGCTCCTATCTTGTCACCCATGCTGCTTATTTTTAGCACCCTTTCCCTTAAAGCACCAGCTCCCTGCATCATGTGATGGCACCAGGGATCTTATCTCCCATCTCCAAAAGTTTCATGCCCTCACAGCTGCTGGGAAATATGAGTCAGGCTTTCAAAAGCACGCAGCCAGCCTGAGCTTAAGTGCATCTTGTTGAAACCATAACTCAGAGGGGCACCTAACCCCACTTATGAAACACTCCTAATTCAATGCTGGGGAGAATGAGCCGTCCCAATGCTGTCAGGTGGCTTCCCTCCCTTGATTAAGACAGCACAGGAGATCTTCATCTCCTTCGGGCGAAGCATTGGCTCCGTTGGATGTTTTTTCATCAGCTTCCCCCTAAATAAGATTTCAAGACTTGGCATTTACCACCGGAGCAGAATGAAGAAATCAACGGGAAGACAAACCCTTTTGGTAACCACAAGTGGATTTCAAGGCAAAACACACTCTCTTATCTTCACATTTATCTTTAGCCCATTGATAAAGCGCTATCGATGTCCGGCAGCTATCTGATAGCGCGCTAACAGCTCTATTTGTAGCTTGCAATGAGATAGCCCTGCTCCCTCCCTGCCTCACCGGCAGATTTGGTATGACAGGAACATTACACGACCTTTTCTTCCACTTTTTCACCCACCCTGGGCTTGTTCTGCATGCAGAAATGCTCAGCCCCAGCGAGCCCTCAACAGCGCCTGGATCCTGCTTAACTGGGAATTATAACCTTATAATATATAAGCCAAGAAGGAAAAGGACAAGAAGAGGAAAAGGTTGAACCTCCTGATCTCCATCTCATCTCTCTACAAGTCCCTGCCTCGTATTTACCCTTCTCACATGTGCTTTGAATTTTTCCTCACTAAAGCATAAGGAGATGGGCTGAATGACACAGGGTATAGAAGTACACAGTTTACTACTCTTATTTATTATTAATAACAATAATGCTAACTCTGCCCTTGTGAGCACCTCGAGGAGGGAAAGAGCGTTTGCAAATGTCAATAAGCTGCTTCCCAAAATGCCCAGGCACATAAAGCAGCTCCTTCCCTATGCTGTTAAGCGGAGGCACATCCCTGTTTCCATACCCTTTGGTCCCCATGTCCTTTCCCTGCATGTGGGATACAGCTGGGTAAGTGCTTCCTTCACCCCCCCAGGAAAATCTCTTCAAACTACCCCCAAAAATACTATTTCCCAATGCTTGAACCTCCTTCTCCTAACATTCCTTCCAAAAGGACCCTGAGTTAAGCAGTTGGATTTCCAGTGCACTGTATGTTTGCCCCCCTCATTCTGCCAAATGACCCACTCCAACATGAAAAGGCATTTTTGTCTTTATTTTCCATGCTTTCCCTTTCCCCCATATAACTCCAGGGCCCTGGGATGAACGGGGAAATGATTTCAGATGGCCTAAAAGAGGCGTTATTACTTGTGCAGTGAAAATGTGGTTGGAATTTGTTCCGGCTGCCACAAGAGATCCCATCTCCAACTGACCACATAGGCTGGTCTATGTGGGACATAAGCACTTCAGGGATATCAGAGCGGCTTTGTCCACGCTCCACCTGCCTCATGGTGCCATCACCACAACCACCAAGGCCACCCTGGCGGCTCTTGGCGCAGGGGACATTTGGGATCCTTCTCTTTCAGGACCAAAACCTTTTCATGCGAAGTTCCTGGGATTTTGGATACATTATTTGGGATCCACAAAGATTCACCTCCCAGCATAAGGATTGGTTGGAATGCTGCTGCCTGCCAGAATATGGCTGCACTAAAGGACAGCTGATGCCTGACATTTATCTTCATGACTGAAGATTGTAGACCACAGAACACGAGAGGCAGTTAGTTATCTTCTCCTTACCCATGATTGACAGTCCATGCCAGGAAAGATTAGTTATTCTGCATCATATACATGCCACGCATGTTTCCAATTCTCCTGCTGCTCCAGTACTGTTTTCAGGTGCAATTGTAATAAATCAAATGTACTTGCTTTGCCTGAAGAAGAGACTCTGCAACCACTGGTACCTACTTCACATGTCCTCAGCCCAGCCAGGGACTCCCCTGCTCTCTGTCTGTGACCACAATACCTTAATTTCAGTTCAAATGGAGATTCAATCCATGTGCTGTTCGGGCTGCCCCTTCCATCATGATGGATCCAACAAGACAAGCTAATACGTGATTCTATGAACCCTGGAAGATGCTGGAAGTACCACCTTTGCCAGCAGATATAAACCACAAGTCTCTGGAATCATTTAAGCTGCTTACTCTTCCTCACAGGGCATCACATCCTTAAAGGCACTGGACTTCCTGTCCTTGGAGATCAACTGTTATCTCTAGTCAAGGAGCAACGGTACCACATCTTGACCCTTCTGCCTGGTTGCCCTTTGGGGATCACCCTGCCTTGCTTTGCTATTCTCTTTCTGGGGTTCCATGCCAAACAGCAACCAAGCCAACTGATTCCAACCCAAAACGTTGGGACCACTGGAAAACCACCCTCAGGTCAAGGCAGTTACCATGCGTGCTTTGTTTCATCCCCCATCCCTGTGTCAGTGCTGGTGGTTGCTGCTTGTCCCGCAAGCTGTCAAGGGGAAGCATGGAGAAGCCTGCAACATCTCCGGAGGGGCACCACGTCCCTTCCTAATGGCTTTCATGTCTTCCTGTCTCTTTAAATAATTGAAATCTCTTTGTTGCTGAGTACATCTCAGCAAAGAGGGCACTGAAAGTTTTAAACCTCTCTGGGGACACCAGGGCCAGGAAATCTACACAGCTCACAAGATGTCCTGCCATCAAAGCACCTTGTCTCCTGCAATGAGACCAACTACGCCGCTCCTCCGAGCTTGCTCGCCTTAATGGCTGCTCTCTCAGGATGCTTGTTGCTACTACAGGAAAAGCATCCTCCTTTACTCAGAACAGCGTTTCCAAATCCAGTTTAAATAAGCATTCAGAGTAGAGCACGATGTCTACACAATGCTCCTGCAGGGAGAAGGGGCAGCAAGGTAACTTGAGGTTCCTGTCAGTCAGGAGGTACAGTGCGTAGCTGGTACTTACAAGATGCAGTACCCTGCCTAAAGCAGCTGTAGCCACGGAGAGGCAGTTTACATCTTTCTGCCCCGTGAATTCCCCAAGAGGGAAGAAGACCCAAATGGTTGCCCAAAGAAGTGGTAAATGCTCCATCCCTGGCAGTGTTCAAGGCTGGGTTGGACAGAGCCTTAGGCAACATGGTCTAGTGCGAGGTGCCCCTGCCCATGGTTGGAGCTGGATCACCTTAAGGCCCTTTCCAACCCAAACCAGCCTATGGTTCTCTGATCCAAAGGGCATGTTTTCCTCCCTTGTATCAGAAGGCAACCCCTCTACAACTACAAGAGGTCAGGACATTGCAACCAAGAGAAAGCCAGTGGATGGACCGTGGGTGTTGATTGCTCAGGAGGCATCACTTGAGTTCGAATCAGATCTAAGTCTTGCCCTGACAGTCCATACATCTTCAGGTATATGCCCTATCAAACCATCTCTTATTAGAGACCCTAACAGCTTGCTAACGACCCCAAACCAGTGACTACATATTCCCTATCTTACAGAGGAAGGTGAATACCAAAGAGGTGGCTGAGACACACAAGGGCCTGGGAGAAATGACCCCAAACAAATGTCCTTTGCCTCAAACACCAGTTCAGCCTTCCGCTAACTAAATCCCTGCGCATCACTCCTGCTGTAAATAACTATCCATTTATAACTCGTTGTAATTACCTGCTATCTCTGTGGCCCGCCTTCATGAGGTAGTCTCTCTGCAATTATAGTTAAGTGCCTTGATTGCTACTGCATATTTCAAGAAACTTCAGCAAAAAAAAAAAGACATGAGACAGGATAGTCTCACAAGGAGCCATATGGGGATCAACACAGGAAGAGTTAATATGGAAGCATTTGATTGCTGTTTAATTCCTGCCACCACAGTAAGTCCCTTGCATATGAAAGCCCTACCAGAAGCACAGACCTGAATCTTGACCACTTCTGTAGCAGGCCATGAAGCTGTCTTTGAACAGGAAAACCCCTGAGCAGCAGCTGAAATGGTCCCCTGCAGATGCTCCTGGTAGTAACAGCAGGTTTGCATCCTATTACCTGCACTAACATTAACCCATAATCCACTTACCCTTGGCCAGGGTGGGACATTGGAGTCTTGATTTAGTAAAAGTAAGCAAGCCCCAAGGCCTGTCCCCAAAACCTGAGCAGTCATCAGTGGTACCCAAACACTCCCCTCCCTGCCCCGGCACTTCAATACAGGCCCATATGGCAAGCCCAGCTCTGAATGCCACCACAAGCCATCAGTGTCCTCGGTTGCCCTCTCTTCATCCTGCTATTCCCTCCTTGCATATGTCTCCTGGCTCCCAGAGCTGCCCTGATGGTGTTACCATCCCTAGCTGCTCCTAAATGGGAAGGTCAAGCAGAGCAAAGCCACCACCACAAACCCTCAGCAAACCTCCTTTCAGAAGGCCATAAATCACTCAGGGCTGTCAGGATGATAAGGCAGCCCAGCCTCCATAATAAGGAGGATATTCAAGCTAATAACTTCCCATTAAGCTCCTTGGAGCTGGATGTTTTCCATGCTATTCCGCAGGCCTGCTGCCAGGGCTTGTTTGCTCCCCTTACCCAGCTAACTCTTGAAGGGCTATGGCTTGAGGCACTGTTGTAAAAGAAGCCCTGCCTGGAAATCCTTGGCAAAGCCGGCAGAGAAACCACAAGCTCTGGGTTGTTGCTCTGGTGCCAGGTTAGCCTTCCTCCTCCAAAGGAGGATGACAGCATTCAATGCTCATTTAAGCAGAATAACATAGAAAAGAAAGAGCCATCACTGTCGCTGCTGACCAAGATATTGACTGCAAGCTCGTCGCCAGCATGCTCAAAGCAGAGCCAGGGAAGGCCAGCCAGGATGCTACTGATGCTACGCTCCTACATTCCACTCTTCCTCCCCCTGAAGGAGCTCACTCACCTTCGAATGCTCTTCATCACTAACTGAGAGGTGAACCATGAGCATTCTCAAGTCCAGGGTTATTTTATGACACTGAGCTCAGCATCTACATTTGCATCCCTCTGCTTCTGCAACCCATCCTGCGCCTCCTGCCCACCCTTCCCAGTAGCATCTCCCAAAGCACTCCGTGTCCCATGTGTCTCAAGAGTGTGAAACTGGGCTGGAGTTCTTTGGGGTTACTTTCACCTCCTAAAATGTGCTTGAGACAAAAACTCTCTGAGCCATTAATGCTTCATAAAAATTTTACAAGGTTTCTGCTAAAGGAAGGCAAACAAACAGAGATGGTGTCGGCATCCAGGCACTCTTTAAATCAAACATTCTTTCGCTAATGCATTAGGTTTTATAGTACCCACCAGGAAAGCAATCAAGCACGAAGCCCACAACTCCCAGTGCCTCCACTTCCAGCATGTCAATGTTTCCCAGCTCAGGACATGCATTCCCAGTGCTCCCGTCAACCCCATGCTGGCTACCGCCACCCAGAAAGCCAAGGGCACAGCATTCTGAGCTCCAGGAGAGATACTTGGATCGAGTTAATCGACTTTACAACACCAAGATCCAGAACCGGAGTGGGATGGATGCATGGGGGCTCAGAGCATCCTCCAAGCACATGGGGATGGGTGAGGGAGTCAGGAAGCTCCCATCCTTCTCTAATAAAGCGGGAGCCACCACAGCATTAAACAACTCCTTCATTAAGAAGCAGAGCCTGGACTGCTTTTCCAGCAGGGAATGGTGCAGCACGGCTGGGCTAGCAACAAGAGATTTGCCATTAAATCAGCGGCTGAGGTCTAGCCCAAGCAGAAGCGTTTGGAAACCGGGTACCGGAGTCAGCTCGAGACCTGTCTAATAAGACTGGGGAAACGTCAAAGGTATTTCTGCACCCTTCACTAGCCAAAAAAAAGCCCCAATAATCCTTTGTTTTCTTCATCCCTTGTTTGTGTGTTCTGTTACTTGTGCCGAGAGCTTCCCATTTGCTGCGGACACGTTGTGCTGCTAAAGTACATCCTCCCCCAAATCAGGCTGCTTCAGAAGCAGTATATTAAAAACCAACCCCCCATAGAAAACTCTGCAACTGAATCCAAAGCAGAGTTATTGAAGAGCTGCGCGGTGACAGCTAGCGATGAGAAGCAAGAACAGGAAAGGGGGGCATTAAATATCTAGCATCAAATGTGTATCTATAAAATATACATAAGCTTCATAAATCAACATTATATCTAGATATACAACCTTAAATATATATTATTCAGCCTCAAACTTCAATTTGAAAAGCCAGTTTTCACGTATAAATGGGTTTTTTGCTCTCTCTTCTACCTGACACGGGTCCTGAAAAAGGGAAAAGTTGGTTTTCCTGAAGAACTATGTAGAGATTTGGGATAATTCCTAAGGGATGGGCTGCAGGGTGCAAGACTGAAGGATGTAAGCAAAGCTGGTGATGGAGCCACCAGCACCTTGGGTACCAGCAGCAAGATCCATGCCTATTCCTGCCCCTCTTCCCAGAGGAGAAAGAAACCCTTTTGACTGGAGCTGCTTTTAGTGGAGCAGGACTCTGTTTCCCAGCACTATTAACCCCTTCAAAAGCTCACTCCACACCCCACTGTTCACAGCCTGGCCATGCTCCATCCCTAAGGAAAAGCTTCACAGACTGGCAGTGAAAGCATCTGAGATACTAAATAGAGCCAGCAGAGATGGCTTCTCCCATCCATCTTCCCCATGGCTATTCCACAGGGCTCTCTCTGTGGACATCTAAGCTGGTTAAATAAAGAGAGGCCTCTTAGAATTCACACTGGGGGTAAGTCACATCAGGGAAACTTCATTTCCACCTCATTTTGCTTCTGGCTCTTCCCCTCTCCATCTCCCAGGCTCCAGCCAGAGCTTTAGCAAAGAGAAACAGGAGAGAAACACAAGGCAAAGAGGAAAAAAAAATCAGCAGCAATAAAGCCTTTGTTGCCTCCATCCCTACTCTGGAGAGGCTGGGAGGCTGTGGTTAATGCATGTCAGTTCTGTTTCCATTGAAGGAAATGGAAATCAATGAAAGCCTCTTAGGCAGGCAGGGCGCAGCCACGCGCCTCGTGCTGCTTCACCTCTTTGGCACACACCACCCTAACCTGAAAAGGAGCTTGCACCCATGTTACCCAAGACATGAAACAGAGCCACGAAGCCCTATAAGTTCCTATAGGGAAGCGGAGTATCCCTAAAACCCAACCCTCAACGCTGCTTCTTCACTTCCAGATGCCTATTCCTATGGATTTCCACAGCAGACTTTGCGCTGGGGTGGGAAGATCCTCCTCTCCAAGTGCCGCGTTGCTGCAGGTGCCATGAGAAAGGATGCGATTAGAAAGACCAGGTTCTCTTCTGAACGCTTTTGGCTTCGGTTTGGGGGTTTTATGCTCCTGTGCTTTTGCCACACTGACACAAACGATGCTTTGCTGGCAGAAGGGGCCAGCTCCGGGTGGTCTCCGCAGCACTGGAGTCTGATTTTCCCCTTAGTGCTAATGCATTTTAGCCTCTCATGCAGAAAAGATGCAGCTCAGACATTTCGTTAGCACTCAAAAGAATACTAATGAACTCGCAGGTTGCTGGGTGAGGTACCTAATGACAAGCCACGTGCAGAGCTGCTTAGCTGGAAGTTCGAGGGATGAGAAACAAATGGACTACAAGATAAAAATCACCAAGAAAACCCATTTCTTCCCCTTTTTCTGCTTACTGAAGTATCAGGTGCATTCCTGCTGCTGAACACCCTTCCCTAGCTCCATCACCATGCCCTGATCGGTGCTAGGTATTCCCTATTTTGAGCCTATTGGCTTCCTCTATGGCTTGAGCTGGGATTTATCACCTCAACGTGCAAGCTAGCCGTTCGGGGCCTTCTTTGTAGCAAATGGAGAGAAAAAGGCACTGCTAGGACACAATCTGTCTGACCTGTTTCAGACATCTGCCTTAGGCTGGGATGAATCTCACCCTAAAAAGGCCCATTGCTTCTCCAGCAACTACAAAAGGGGACCAGACAAACACACTCAGATGCAGACATCCATCATCTCAGACACCTGCAGTCACAGGAGCAGGAAGCCCAGATTGCTTCTGCTTTTCTGGAGCCACTTCTGGGCTCCTATGGGAATGTTAATGGATCGAGAGCCACCCAGCCTTTGAGGTGGGTTTTAATAGTTCCTTTGCTTTTGCTCTCTTGACAGATGCATTTCATCTTGCCTTGGCCTACACTGCCCATCGACATCCCCCAGTTCTAAAAGACGGGATTAGGGGAGATGGAAAGGTCTCTCTTTCCAAGACTTCTTAGATCAGGCATCCAGTTTCTGGATAAGCTAATACTGATCACACTGGGAACATCCTCAAGGAGACATTCTTATGTCTCTTACACCTTCATACCACACACAACCCTTCCATTCAAGGCCAGGCTGGACGGGGCCTGGAGCAACCTGGTCCAGTGGAAGGTGTCCCTGGGACACCCTGGAACTGGGTAATCTTCAGGTCCTTCCTAACCCAACGCTTTCTATGACTGTATGAAAGAAAGCATAAGGCAGCACATCCTACCCAAAGCAAAGTCCACCTCCACAAAGGACCTTTCTACAGCACCGAAACCCAGCCCCGAGTCCAATCTGTCTTGCACTGGGGAAAAGCTGGATGTGGATCCCACCTCCTCAACCTGCCTTGTCTCCAAATAACGCACCCTGATGCATTTTCAGCCTCGAGTCCTGCTGGCTCATGCAGCCATGCTCTTTGCCTGTGTGCCTCCGTCTAGCAATCTTCCCAATAATTCCTGAAGCCCTTGGCCAATTTGAACTGAATTTGACAGAGGAACAGATGGCTCAAAGACATTAAATACCTGCAAGTACTAGTACAGACAGGCAGCCAGGTACAGGAGAGGGACTCTGCGAGTGCCCCATGGAGGAAAAGGCCACATAAAAATGAGATTCAGCCTCATCCGAACCTCAGAGAACCCACACAGCACAAAGCCCTTCCAAATGTCCCCACCGCAGGAGGCAAGTCATTTACTCCTATCTTGGACCAAAATGAAGCAAACTTGTAAGAAATCTGCCTTTAATCTGCTTCCATGCCAGGCAGAGGATGGGGTTTGCATATGAAAGCAGAGCCTGCGTGACAACCTAGACAAAGGATGAAAACCAATGAGGAAGGAAAGGCAAGTTGCTGGTGGTGCCAAGGAACTGCTGGAAACGGTGCACCAAACTTCCTCCTATCTATCCCCATTGCCTTGGACCATGCATCTGGGGGGGTAAGGGGATGAGGGTTTGCACCTGATTTCGAGTGGCTTCATTTGGATATATTGCTTTCATAGAGGACGAGCATGCAGCACATCGTCTCAGCAGCACCAGGGTGACGTGGCATGCTACCCACCAGTAACAGGGCTGCTCATCTCTTTCCCATCACTGTAGCTTTTTAATGAAGGAAAATGGCTTTTTAATAAATAAAACCTCGCACCAGAAATAGCAGCACGGCCATCTATAATCCCCTGAAAACTTCTCAAGGCTCAACGTTGAGATGCAAAGCACAGAACAACAGTTACTAACAGGGAGGTGGTGGGGGGGGAGTGGCATAAAATAAGGCAGCTAAAAGCATATACATGCATGAAAAGGCCTCCCCCATCACCAAAATCATGTCAAAAGCATTTTGCCGGTGAATACTCATAAGTTCCAAAGGCTTAAGCAAGGACTAATCCTATTTCAACACAAAAAAAAGAGGCAGAGAGCAGCAAAATGACTTCATCCGAAAGAGCAAGCAGTGGTATGACCAGGATGCAGGATGGAGCAGCTCCCCATGCCCTTCCCGAGCCAAAACCAGGGGAGGATGAGGCACAGAGCCATGGAACCACCTCCCCTTTCATGTCTATCAACACCATCACCCTTTCCCTTCCCAAGTCAAGCGGATTTGTCCACAGAATGAGCTCCGGGTGGCACAGCCTCTCCCAGCAGGTACAGATGGACTCGCTGACCGAGATGGATCACCTGGCACATTCAAATGACCTGGATGCAAACCACAGAACAGGCAACACCTCCACGGCTGGGGTATGAGGGGAGATAACAAAGAAGAGCCTCTAAAATACAAAGGACCCCAACATCTGGACCCCTTTGCCACCGAGGTCTGGCTTGTTTGCTTCAGCAAAGGCCTCTTTTCTCTGCTCTCAGCCAAGGTTAATAGGGTAGAGAGGGAGCATCTGTTTATGAGAAGGTTATCAAGTGAAAGGCACTAACGGCAGCCTCCAAACCAGCTTTGCAAAGCCTCTTCCTTATTATTTAATTTGGCTCCAGGACATGAAATTAGGCTAATGGCTGTTAAGTGGTTAAGGCATGAACATTGTCCATCTGCCGAGAGGGCTCTGGGCCCTTGTTCTCTTGCAAAGACTAAGGAGGAAATACAATAGGAGAGCTGCTTGCTGTTAGTTTTGAGTGCTCAGAAATGCATTTTCTCCCTCTTGCCCCTGCTTTTCGGTTCCTTTTGTCTCCAGCACTTTGCCTCTTGCAACATTAAGAACTTCTGGAAAGCAAGTTCGTGGCTTGCCTGTATTTTTGGGTGTCATTGTGCTGTGGCCTTTAGTTTTGGGATGGGTGAGCCGCTTGGTTTCAGCAATGCCACAGAAGCCAGATGTTGCTGTCTCCTCATTCAGGCAAGCCAAGTGCAGCATTCCCTCTTCGATATCAGCTGCATTAAGCATGAGCTTTTCTCTCTTCTCCTTGTCACCAGGACTGGCAGCCTGTCTCCATCACCACCACATCATCGCTACAGTTTGCCTTGCACTCAAGCCTTCCCCATCCAGACTCCTTGCTGTATTTAATGAATAACTCTACACATACCACGGAGAGCACGTGGTTTCCTACACACTTCAGTCTTCAAGGATGCAAAGGCTGGAGCTCCCTCTTCCCTTAAGTCTTGCACAGAGTGCCCACGCAGAGTCTTGGGTGTCTCGTACAAGAGTTGAGCTCATTCTGTCATCCCTCAACCTCTACGTGCTTCTTTTGTACCTCGCTTCTACAAAGATCTGAATGACTTCTAGGCAAGAAAGCTAGAGATCGGGTGGCCAAACTGCATGTAAAACCTGGCTAACCCTACTCAGAAGACCCATAGATATCAAAACCACCTCTACATTGACATCTTTGGGTTCCCAAATGCAGTTTGCAAGCTCTGCCTCACCCACAGCAGGACGGCTCTTCACTGCTGGGTAAAGCTACTGCATGGCCAGACCAGGGTTTATTAAGAGGGGGTGGACACAGAAGGATCAGGCAGTTATTTGGGTACTTTAAGCACTTTTGGGCACTTGGCATTGCTGCTGTCCACCCCGTAAAGGCTCATGCTTTGGTCATCATTGGGATTTGACTTAAAGCTGGGCTGAACACCAAAGCGGCAGCTTGGGATTGGCAATGCAGTGGTAAAGCAGGCTCGTATCCAAGAGCTGAGGCTCTTGGAGGAGCAGCCCTGGACACAAACAGGCTCTGATAAGGTGAACTGCAGGCAGGAAAGGGCCGTGGCAAAAGAACAACAGCTCAAACCCCTGTAAGTAAGAGCTGAGCCGTCTCCGAGCGAGAAGGGTTATTTATGGGGACGTGAGGAAGGAGAAGGTGGCTGAAGAGCATCTCTCATTTCCCTCCATTACTGCAACAGCCCCACTTGAAATCCAACTTCATTTCTGCCTTCTCCAGCCAGGGAAAAAAAACAGAGTGCTGCAAACAACATCAGCATTCCCTCCTTGTTATCCCGAGTTTGCCAGAGGTGAGGGAGGCTGTTTCCAGCAGGAGAAACAAGTGGCAGCTGGCACCGCTGGGAGAAAAGATACGGGCATTTACTAGCGGGCTTATCCCCTCCTAAAGGATCCACCTGGAATTCCCACCCATCTCTTCATTTTGCTACTTGTTTCCTGGAATTGATCCCAAACTCTGCTTTTCTGGGGGAAAAGATGAGGCAAGAGGAAATGAAGCTATGGAGGAGCATCGATCACGCTGCCTGATGTGAGAATAAAGCTACTCTGCACTGGAATAACCACCAAAGTGAGATGCTCAGCCTATGTCCTGCAGCTCTGCACCTGTTTGCACTAAGAAATAAGTGCCCTGCTTGCAAAGCTGATGGGGATTATGGAGAGGAGAGGGGGCTTCATGGAATTTCGCCCGGATTTGGCTGACTGGTGTGGAGAACTTCCACGAGTACAGCAATCCCCATTGGGAGGGGGGGAAATGAGCTTCTGCTCTAATTTTTATGCTGGCAAACCCCTGCTTTGACACGTTTCTGTCTGTTGTCACCAGTCCTGTTTATTCCCCTTAGAGGCTGGTAGGAGCTATTAAGTTCTAGCAGCAGTGTGGCACCAGGAGAGTTTTGTGTCAATAGCATATCCAGGCCAACCTGCAGGATGGAGAACATGTACAAAGCAGGTTAAGGGATAAATCCTGACAAGCTCACTGGAGAACAAAGGGGTCTTCATTCAAGCACCACAATCGCTATGGTTTTCCCCCCAAAACGATGCTGAACCTTGTTGATAGCATTTGAGCCCCATGAAAGACCAGACAAAGGATGCAATTCCCAAGCCAAAGGACTCGGGAGAACCTTGCAAGGGTATTCCAGACCCTTCAGCCCAGAATGTGGGAGGCTTCCATCTGTATTTGAGGGAGAGCTGGCAGGGCAGGACTTGCAGGAAGCCTCTTCTGAGGAGTCCTTAGCACCAACACATTACCAGGGAGCATATGCAAGGAAGGGAAGCATTACAGCACTTCGTTTCTGCTCACCAGTGTTTTGAAGGCTTTTCTTGGCTTTGGTCGCCAGCAAGCATGGCAAGAGGTTTCCCAAGCCCTGCGCTGGCAGTTATAGGGAAGAAGGTGGCTTTATCCAAGACATAGGAATGCAGGGAGATGGCTTTGAACTGAAGATGATGGGGGAGAAACACAAAAGGAAAAGTCCTCGTGAGCACAGCAGCTCCTTGGGAAGCAGGCGGGGAAACCTGTGAGGTGAGGATGAGCTTGGAGACCTGAGGAGAACAAAACCCAGCCTTTTCCTCTGATTGCTTTAAGGAAAGGAAGCTCTGACCTCCTCCTCTCCTCTCCTGGGAGTGGTGAAGCAGCACAGGATACTCCTAACCTTGCTGTTGGGATGGGCAATCACTGGGATCCACAGCCCAGGCCACTAAAGGGAGTGATGGATGCAAGGGAGGGAGAGGAGGAGGAAGCTGTGTCTTAAAGCTCTGCAGCAGCAAATGGGCTCAGTGATTAAAACTGAGTGGGCAGCTGTGTATCACTCTGGATTTTCTGCCTGTTTCATCACTAGCAGTGACTCAGGAATATTCTTCATCGCCCTCAAGCGAGGATATGATCATTTTCTGCCACTTGAGATGAAGCTAATTTTACAGCAGCTTAGAAAGAGAGATGTCATGTGCTGATTCCTATGCTGCCTGCATCACGCGTCAGCACAGCAAGGCTATAGGTGCTGACTGCTGGAAGTTATACCTGATACTGGGAGAGAAACGCCATAGGCCAGGAGAGGCTTGTTTGGAGCTGCAAAGATGAGAGAAGAAAAGCAGCAGAGGATCAAGTCTTCCCAGCGAGAAGAAAGACCACAGCATCCCCTCTCCAGTGAGGTTTCTTAGGAGGAGAAGCATCCAGACTGCCTGAAGGTTTTCAATGTGCTTCTAATAGGATAAGCACGCTGAGCAAGACTGATGGGCTCAAAGGAAGGTTCTCTCTGCTCAAATCCAACCCAGTCCCAGAGAGATGAACTTACCCAGACCCAAGCCTCATGCATGAGGAGCCCACGCTCCAAGGTGAAAAGCGTTCATGGTCCCAGTGGCAAATTCCTCCCTTAGTGCATCAAAACCCAGGTCTGGTTGGGATCCCCATCTCACCCTACCTCGGCTCCCTGCAGGATTGGGATAAGATGGGAAAGGAACCGGCACTGCAGCTCGGGATCCTGGCTTGGAACCTCCCAGCCACTTTCAGATGGGTTTTCTTCCTCACGGATCAAGCCATTTATTTAGTTTGGAGATGCAAAAGCTGCCTCACACCAGGCCCTGGCAATGCCTTGCTGGGCTCCCTGCTTGAAGCCATGGTCTCCCAGCCACTGGTCCACACGCTGTTCCTTGACAGCCCTGGCTTCAGGAGCTAACTGGCAGTGGTAGCTGTGTTTGCAGGGCAAACGGAGCAGTCCTGCCAGCTCTTAGTGACAAAAGGAGTGCTTTGAACTGGCATGGTGACAGCTATCCCAATGCCACACGTATTGACAAAACCTCAGTTAAATCACTGACGGTTGGCACCGCCAAGGGAAGCTGAGAGAAGAGCTGACATCTCCCCATCACACCAACTCAGAGCCCCACGGCACCTCTCTGAAGGCTCCCATCCCACCATGGCTGCAAACCCCATGCATTCAGGACATCACTGGATTCCATCCCTTCCTGCTTCAACTCCCACCAACATAGAGGGTCAGTCCTGGCAGGTTGGGTGAAGCTTCTCCTAGGCAATGCATTGCCAGCAAGCCTTTGGTCTTTTCTAGAAGGACCAAGAGGATATTTATCACCTTGAGATCATAGAATGGTTTGGTTGGACCTTAAAGCTCATCCAGTCCCAACCCTCTGCCACGGGCACCTTTTACTAGAACTGGTTGCTTCAAGCCCCTGTGTCCAACCTGGCCTTGAGCACTGCCAGGGATGGGGCAGCCACAGCTTCTCTGGGTACCCTGTGCCAGCGCCTCAGCATCCTCACAGGGAAGAGCTTCTCTATATCCACCTTAAATCTCCACTGTTTAAGTCTGAACCCATTACCCCTTTGTCCTATCGCTATAGACTGATAAATAGTCCCTTCTCCAGCCCTTCAGGCCTTGGCTGTTTGTTGAGGCTGCTTAGGGCAGTGCCACTTGAGTGAGTGGAGGTCACCAAGCAGACCTCTGAACGGCCGAAAATACCTGGTGTGTTGGTTTTAGATTCATGGAGGTGACTGAGGTGAAGGGCCCCATGTCTCACTGAGCAATGCCAACGGCCTGTGTGCTGCTGGCTTGAAACCAGCAAAGAAATTGCAGCTGCCGCCCTCCGTGAGCCAAGGACAAGCAGAGATATTTAGGAGCCCCAGCTGATGCACACCAGTGAAGGCATCTCAACCAACCACCTCCATGACGAAGCAATAAGAGCCTAAGGCAAGATGCTGACCTTCTGACCATGTCTCACCAACGCAAGCATTGAGAGAGGAGAGAGGCTAACACAGGTCAAGGCTAACAGATACCTTCTGCTCCTCCTGTCTGCAGAGGACTTGATCACATCACACACATAACCCAAGAAAAGCACCTTTAAAGACTTGGAAAACACTCGAGTTTTCACCTTGGTCACTCTTTGAACTCCTCAAGAGCTTTGTACAGGCCAAGATAAAGATTAGCCTGGAATAAAGCCCTACCACCTATAATTTACTGGATTTGGAGGACAAGACCTCACTTGGAGCATTGTGTGCAGTTCTGGTGTCCTCAACATCAAAAGGACATGGAGCTGTTGGAACAAGTCCAGAGGAGGGCTAGAAGGATGATCAGGGGACTGGAGCATCTCCCATAGGAAGACAGGCTGGGAAAGTTGGGGCTGTTCAGCCTGGAGAAGAGGAGGNTTGGAACAAGTCCAGAGGAGGGCTAGAAGGATGATCAGGGGACTGGAGCATCTCCCATAGGAAGACAGGCTGGGAAAGTTGGGGCTGTTCAGCCTGGAGAAGAGGAGGCTGAGTGGAGACCTCAGTGCAGCCTTCCAGTATCTAAAGGGGGGCCTATAGGGATGCTGGGGAGGGGCTCTTCATTAGGGACTGCAGTGACAGGACAAGGGGGAACGGGTTCAAACTGAAACAGGAGAGGTTTAGATTGGATCTAAGGAAGAAATCCTTTCCTGGGAGGGTGCTGAGGCACTGGAATGGGTTGCCCAGGGAGGCTGTGAGTGCTCCATCCCTGGCAGTGTTCAAAGGCCAGGTTGGATGAAGCCTTGGGTGGCCTGGTTTAGTGTGAGGTGTCCCTGCTTATGGCAGGGGGGTTGGAACTGGATGACCTGAAGGTCCTTTCCAACCCGAACTCTTCTAGGATTCTATGACTTGAGGCTAAGAACCCAAATATTAGGATCTGTGGGTCCAAACCATCTTGAGATTTGGAAGTGGCTCTGAACCTGGAGCTGCCCTTTCCGTACCTATGAGAACGTGCTTTCTCAACAGCTTTCTATCTCGAGAAGAGATGCATAAGCCTGAAAACCACACCAGAGGCTGCGGAGCTGGGAAAATAACGATCCCAGCATGGCAAAAAAACCCGCAGGAGAAATCAACAATCAGACTCCAAACCCCAAAGTAATGAAGGTTTGGATCGTGGCCGGGGCTCTGCATGTGTCTGATAAAACAGACGCAGGTGTCGGAGCCATTTCTGGTTGCAAGCACAGAGCTGGTCAAAACCTCCCGTCTCAGGGAAAAAACCACCCTGTGATATTTCACCAGCTGCTCCTGTTGGAAGGTGCTTTGATTCCTTATTTGCTCTGGCCTCATTGAGATGCAGAGCTGGACTCGCTCGTCTCCCGTTTGACCCTCGGCGTCCTTTCCTATTCAGCAGCCACCCCAAAGGGGTCCTCACCTTCAGACCAGGCTCAGCTCTCCAGCCCTTGTCTCCTTCTCGCTAACACTGGCTTTCCCAGGGGAAGAATGCAGCTGCAAAGTCCAGTTTGCCTCCAGCGTTTCCATACGAATCCATTGGCTTCCTGCCTCCTCACTTGGTGTATGAAGCAGGGACCACTTCCCAGCACCACCAGCACCAGCTGAAGAATCCTTATTTAAAGCAAGACTTTCAATATCCTAACACTTAAGGTGCGTTTGGTGTCTCAACAGATGCTGCAGCATCCACACAGCTAAGCCCAAATCTCAGACTTGGCTCTTTCAAAGCCTTGCACCTCGGAAAGCGGAGCCTAAGGAGAGCAGAAGGTGTTTCCCGTTTGCTTTGCTAAGGTGCTACATGCAACAAGGAGCAAACTTTCTGTTCAGAGAGGGCTTTCCGCATTGCTATGCCACGTGCAACCCAGTAACAGTTTGCATACTGCAGCAAGGCTGAAACACCAGCTTCCAACCTCATCCACAGTCCATTACACTTAGGAAAAAGACTTGTGGTGACATTAATGAGCACTGGATCAACCCCTTTGTTGGCATAAATCTCCTTCCAGCCTTGGGGGGATTGCGTTTTCCCATTTGCTTGTTTGTTAGGCTCTGTATTCTCATTACAATTTCTATCAGGTCCTTCTGTCACTGATGTGGTCATAGATTAGGGCTTTGGGATATTCCCCCTTTCCTCATGGAGGAAAAGAAGGATGGCTGAGCTCAAACTGGCAGGCTTAGGCAGGTGTGGGAGGAGGAAAGAACAACTCTGCTAGACCAAGCTGAGATTTTACCAACACCACAAGCTGGAGCAACTCCAGTGAAGCCACCAGAAGAGGCAATGATTTAGGCAAGCTGAAGCTGACCCAAATCCCAACCCAAATCTTGTTACCATATCCATAGAGCTGCCAGTTCGTAATGTACAATGCCAAGCAATGGTATGCTCCTTTCCCAAAGCCCTCTGCCAAGGCAGAGCAGGGCACTATAGGGAGCATCAGGGTGGCCAAGACCTAGGGATGAAGCTGGTTGCCAGCCCATGGATTCTCACCCACAAGTCTGAGGCTTAGGTTAGCTGATGGGCGTGATGAGAGCAGCTTCTCAGCTGGGTAGTCCCATAGTTGGGAATGACACTGCTTTTGCTGGTCCCCATCCCTAATTTTGCTTTGGTTCTTACTTAATGAGCATTACCCACCAAGCAGCTCTGCATTACCACAACCCTACCCCATATAGCCCTGCAATGACACCTCCAACTAAGAAACGCTCACACTAGCCTCTCCAAACCCTCGGCTGGAGCAAGACCTAGGTGAATAGCTCTGGTGCCCTCCAAGAGGATGCTCTTCGCCTTCTCCTTACGGAATGATGCATCCTGCCACAAAAGGACAGCAACGCAAGCAGATGACTCACAGAGGCAGAGAAAGGAAGCATTGCAACCGCTGCACACGAATAGACACGAATAGTTCAGAGGACTCAGGAGGCTGCCTAACGTCACATGAGGAGTCACAACAGGGCTAAGGACCCAACCTCCGTTTCATAACCATGGCTTAATGAGTAGAAATGCCATCCCAGCAACGCTCCGCTGGCCAGCTGTCACCTCTAAGGGATGCTCTGCCTTCCCTTCTTCTCCCCCAAGCTCTTCCCATCCCAAAGGAGCGGGGCACAAGTGTGCAGGACTTAAATCCTTCCAGAGCTGGTAGACTGGAGAGGATTAACCCTATGATGGAGATGACGCTCCCCTAGGAGACACCAGCCCAGACAGCTCCAGTGTGCTAGAGGCAGCAGCTCTACCAGGAGAGCTATAAAGGGAAACCCTCCTCTGGTGCAGCAATCAGGAGCTTGTCTCATCTCAGATGGAAATTGCACTAGGGGAAAAAAAAAATAGGAAATAAAACATAATCCATGCATATGACAATTTTTTCCCCCACTTTAAGCTGATTCCATCTCCGAGATGGGAGAGAGGTGGCGGAGATTTGCTGACATGTCACTTGAGCAATAAACTCCTCTTTCTAAAACATGCCATCGCAAGCAAAGAGACAAACAGCCCCCAGCAGCACACATGGGCACTGCTCAGGGCCTTCTGATCAGCTTCAGGGATGGGGAAAGAAAAACCTGGCCAGAAAGGAAGACCCAGCAATGATGGGAGGAAGAGAGAGGCAGGGGTGAAGTCCTAACCCTCAAGTCCTGCTCACATTAGCACTGATTTATAGCATCCCAGTGTGGTTTGGGTTGGAAGGCTCATCCAGTTCCACGGGCAGGGACACCTTCCACTACAGCAGGCTGCTCCAAGCCCCATCCAACCTGGCCTTGAATGCTTTTCCTGAGTAAGGGCATAGATGCAGAACACGCTCTGCCCCTTCTTCACCTTTATATAGCCCTGAAGTTATTCCCTAACCTTTAGGAACAAAAAGAGGAGAAGGCGAGCATGCTGATACTGAAGGAGTGAGGAGAACAAACTGAGGTTGTTAATATGAGTGGCAGCTTAACACCATCCTCACCCCATGCCTGCAGGGTCGTTGAGGGCTGCTCCCCATCAAGCCCAAGAGCTCAAAAGTCCTTCACTGCTCAGTAACAGAGAAAGGCAAAGTAATTGCACCTTGGCCTCCACAGCCAAGCTATATTCCTTTAGTCCAGGCTTGGGAAGAGAGCAGGGAAGCAACCAGGAGCTTCATCCCTGCAAGACAACCCCCCCCATCATTCCGCCCCGAGGCCACAAGGATGGCAAGCACCACTTCCTCAGGGATAGAAAGCCTGGAGCAGGTCCTTCTGCCTTCTTTTTGCACTCACCAACTGCAAATTCAGCTGTCAGTGGAGACTCAGCATGGTCCAAGCCCTGGCAGGAGCAGTCCTGGGCATGGAGGGGGACATGCAGCCTCCCCCAGGCCCCAAGTGAAAGGAGCATCACATCGTTATCCATCAGAAACCAACCCCATTCTTGGGATTACACAGTAAGAACACGAAAAGGCAAATTCCTATGGATAAAGGTGCAGGGAAAAGTCACAGAAAACAGACCTATTGCTGAGAAATGCTCTTTTCTGCTTCACAAACAAGCACATTTTGCTTGCATCCATCAGACACACACGCTTTGGTTTGTTTCATGGCCAACTTATCATTTCTCCTAAATTATACCAAAAGCACAACAGGGGCAAAATCAATTGGCAAAAGAGGCTGAGGTAAAGTATGGCAGGTCTCAGTGGCAAAATGCTTTGAGTGGAAACGATGGACAGCATCAGGGTTAAAAGAAAACCAGCTTGGACTCATGTAAAACTCAGATTTGACTTGTTGAGCTGGAATCAAAGAGGGAATAAATAAAGGCATCACATCACTCTATCAAGACAAGCAGAGGGGGATGAACAGAGGAGCTTGAGGAAGAAACAGCTCTCACCCTACAGCCAGATCCACTCTCCATCTGCCTGGGGCACCATTGGATTTGGGGGATATCACGCAACATGCTGATGGGATCATCAGAGCATCACTGTGGGAAGCGCTGAGTGATGCCAATTAAAGTGGCATCATAATCAAGCTGCTTGTTTTGGTGCTGAGAGAACTGCCCCAGAGGTCTCAGCAGCGCCTGGACTCAGCTCAAGCACCGGATGGATGCTCAGGATAGAGCTTCTCCAGCATGAACTACTTGGTACTGGTAAAGGCAGATGCTGAACACAGTGGGAGGGGACACAAACAGCCTCATCCTTATGATGTGGCCTTATGAGATCCAGCAAGACAACCACCTCTGCCTTTGAACACACAGAGGCTCTTGATGGAACCCCACATAGAGCAGCCCCAGCCCAAGGACCTTCATATCCCTCAGTAAAAGCACCAAGCTCTTGGACCCACAAACCCTCTTCCTATTCCTGCAGGTTTTGCTGCATCCAGGAATAAATCCTGCCCCTCTTATTCCAGGGTCTAAACCTAGATTTAACACACTGATCTAAAGTGCTGGTGCTGAAGCAAGACATACAACATCCCCTCTAACAGACATGGTGGGATGGAAGGAAATACCTGAACATCTCTAATGGCTCTGGTCCTAAACTGACTCCTAATGGTGGATTTATGGTCACTGGCTTTGAATGGAGCAAAGCCTGCACCCTATAATGGGAAAGTCTCCTCACAGCCTTCAATCCAGCATCTCTTTCACATGCTGAATTAGCTCTGCTCAGAGAGGTGGTGAGGATGGAGCTGAGAGGAACCCCTTTAGCATGGCAAGCTCAGGGTCCTCCATGCCGCACCACCCCATATATAATAACCTACCTCCTATAGCCAAACCCCCTCCCTCGAATGAGGAAAGGACCCCTGAGCACTTCAGAGAAGCAGCAACTTCCGCTGCTGAGTTTTCAGCTTGTTTTCCCTTTGGTTGGCTCTGAAAACCTAAAAAGGGACCTCTAGAAACATCTCTTCCCTTCCAAATCCTTGGCTGCGACTCTTCATCCTCCCACCTTGCATGGAAAGGAGTGGGAAAAGAGGAAATCCTACTTTTTAACCCCTTCCCATGCACCCTTCTCTGTCTGCCATCCTTAGAGGGCTGGGGAGAGGACCAGAAGCAGCGGTGGAGCCACTGAATCCTTTGTGAGCAGCATTGCTATTCCAAACAAGTTAAATCCACACCACAGATCGATGGATACGCTGGGCTGGGAGGGGACATTCGCGCTTCCCTAATTTCCTCCTCTGGAAACGTGTGGTTTTCCTATGCTCTTGGCTCCTGCCACAGCGCAGCACGGCTGCAGGGATCAGGACCAACCAGGGGATGCAGCAATGGGCCATGGCCTGCCAGACTAACCCCTCCCATCTCAAACCAGAAGGAAACCGCCTTAGAACACCAGTGCAAAACACAGTCTCCCAGCTACCAAACCAGTGCTCCGAGTTGGCAAGGCACTGATTGCCTGCTCTAGGGGCAGGACAGCAGGAATATCATGCGCACAGTGGAAATATCATCCGCACAGACTGCGCACCCCAAAGCCCACATGCCCGTATCCCAAGGCATGATGAGATGCCTGCATAGGGACATAGACATTCCTTGCCACCATCCCAGCCGCACTGGGATGCACATAGGAAAGCCTTAGGGTGATGGCAAGCTGCTGCCTTCCCTTCCCGACACAGGATTTGTCCCTCTTCCCACCAGGCCTCTCCAACAGAAGGAGAGCATCCCTCCTGCTGCTGACTCACCCCAGCTTGCCTTTGTTCTCCACCAACACGAGATGAGCACCCAGAGCCTACACTGGGCCAGCACCAGGATGAGGTGTGCTGGAAACCCTTTGCTGAACCCCACAGCCAGAGCAATTCACTTCCTTCCAGTAAGTTTGCACAGCACCCGCGTTCATTCCACCCTGCTGCTGCCATCTTCCTATGTGTTTTGATGCCCAGACCCTAAGTATCCCCCAAATCCTCCCTTTTTAATACCCCCGTGGCAATATCTGTAGGATTTTTGGTGCTTGGGGAGAGCTTTATACTTCAGGCAAGGAAAGGAGCTACTTACTACTTAAGCCAAGCTCAGTGATGCATATTAGTGAGACACTTCATCCTCCACCCTTTGCCACCCATTTTCCAGCCAGACACGACACGAGACAAAACCAGAGGAATGGCCATAACACAGCTCATTCCTTCCCGGCAACACGCAAAAGGAAGGGATAAGAGGATCGGCAGCCGAGAGCCGAGTTGCAAGTAATACACACGGAGGGCACTGATGCTTAAAGGCTTCCCTCTATTCCAAACCAGACCTGTCTGGAATTCTTCCACTCGCTGGCATCGAGCCGGAGTGCGGCTTTCACTGCTCACACCCAGCTGGCCCCGCAGATGTTGGTGTCACCGATGCAACGCACGGAGCAAAGTCACTCGCTCCCGAGCACGCTGGAGCCGCAAGCGCCGCTTCCCGGCGCTGCAATTACAACCTGCCTTTGCCTTTTTAATAGCCCTATCAACCATCCTCGGGGATGACGGCGCCCATCTGCTGCGAGGACAGGGATGGGGAGCCGGGTGGGAGAGACCGCAGGAGTTACGCTGATTCAAACCACAGTTGCCTTGGCACCCCTCTAATTGCTGCTGCAAGGCAACAGGACCCCGGCCGCAAGGCTCAGCCCCACGGTGCCCTTTAGCACAAAGAGTTAATCCTGACAGGGAGCAGCAACCCATGGAATAAGGAGGGTTTAAAGAAGCGCAGCACCATCCTGCGCTCCCTCATCGCACCAGGTCTGGATGAAATCCCACTGGGGGGGGGGAGATCAACAACAACTGCTTTCCATTGACTGGGTTGCTTTGGCACACACGAAGGAGCAGAGGGGCTGTTTACCCCCACCGAATGCAGCCAAAGTGCCCAAGCCATACCTACAGACAGCAGGAGACCAAGGAGGAATCACACTCCCTTGTTTTCATCCCCAGTAACTTCCCAGAGACAACTCAGGGAAGGGGGGGGGAAGAGGGATGGCTAAGCCAAACCCCATCCCTTGGCATCCCAAGCTCCTTCTTGCTTGCTGCAGCACCAACAAAGCAATCCCCCATGGGGAAACTGAGTCACATTCCCGAAGGCACCTGCTGCCTTCCCCATGCAGGAGCCCCCATCCCAGCCACAACACACCCCCCCCCCCTCCCCAAAGGCATCCATGCAGGTGCTCC
>NDXB01009615.1:0-15138 GCA_002631895.1 Agapornis roseicollis
CACAAGTCCAGGTAGATGACATCAACTGCTCTACCCCTGTCCATCAGTTCTGTAGCCCCACCAAAGAAGGCCACCAAATTGGTCAGGCAGGATTTCCCCTTAGTGAAGCAATGCTGGCTGTCACCAACATCCACCTTGCACAAGATGCCTATGTTAATAAATAAATATATAATATGTATTGCTATTGGACATGGAAATGTAATAATCTTTAGCCTATAGAAATGTTAGCTTTGGCACTCTGAAGACATGAGTAGGTTCAGCAAGTACAGCCATTTATCCCTGAGGTCATGGTTAGGTATTTTCAACCTCTACACAGACACTTTTAGCCTCCCATGTAGCGGGGCTGCTGCCACTGGGTAGCTCTGCATTTGCTTGTGCTTGTTACTCCAAGCATGCCAGGCCACAACACTAAACTCCGGAGCCAGTTTCACACTTGGTCAAAGGTGATCTAAATCCAAGCAGCTACTCTCTTAGTAATCAGCCACTGTACCCAAATATGCTTTCCTTCTTCTCCTGTATCAGCAGTAAGAGCCACACTTGATCATACTGCACTGCACTGCTTTGACTTCGAGCAAAGGTAGGTCCAACTCACAGCACAGCCACATGACCAATAATGCCAAGGTGTGGGAGGGAACAGAAGTGTTTACCCTTAGAAAACAGGACTGCCCATTTAGGAAGTGTTGTGGTCTTAAAATGACTGACGTGACGCATGATACACTACACCTCATGCTGATGCAAAAAACCTTTTACCCTCCAACACACACACAAACCACACCACAATACACACAGTAATAACAAAACTGACAGCTGATAAACCACCACCACAACACCCATACTTAGTCTTCAGCCAGTGCAGATCCCTGATCTAGGTGTCCAAGCAGGGACATAAATACTATCATCAACAAAAGAAAGAGCCAGAGAGAATGAAAGACTTAACAGTTTCAGAGGAGTAGATCTATGCCAGATTAAAAGTGACTACAGAGCCTCAGTATGCAAGTCTTCAAAACAGGTGGGCTTTACCAGCACTCAAGTTAACAATACCTGGTAGTTTAAGGACTATGAACACTTGCATATGTACAAAATACACCCTATTTAATAATTTTAACATGTTTGTTAATTACCATCAAGCAGCTCTGTATTAAGTAATACCCAAAGACACACCAAGAACTGAAAAAGAAGCTATTTCTCATGTTATACAAAGTAAAGGAAAGATGAAATTACACATACGTTAAATTTCAGGGCAATAATTCAAATATCAGTTTAAGCACACTATAACCCACAAATTAAACTGTACATTTATTTAAATGAGAATTATCTTCTCAAACTCATGTGCACTAAGAACCACTGCAGAGCACTAGCACAGTGTAAATGTGGATGCCTGCTCATAGCAGGCAGCCAGTAAGCCAAGATGCTGCACAGAACAGACACCACTTCTTCCCAAGCTGTGTACATAAACACCACAGCTAAGCAAATTATTAAGCTTTTAATACAGAACCTTTCCAGTATTTGCACTTCCCCACCTCTATCTTTCCTAGCAGAAAAGCCCTACAAATAAAAAGGGCAGACTGCATAAGAACACAAGAGAAAGGAAACAAAACAAGATATGCTCAGACACAAGAGGATAAACTGATGTCTGCAACTTTTATTTAAGAAGACTGATTAGATACATGGGCATGAGGGAGTTGTGAGATCCAAGCTGTTTGTTTCCCTCTCTCCTGTCATCGCAGGGAAGTAAGACTGGGCTTCACTGCAGTGTAATGAGGTTTCTGTGCCTGAGCTCCTTTCAAACTGACCGAGTGTGAATGGCAGCACACACTGTGCTAACGCTGCTTTGTCAACATCAGCACTAACATTTCCACGTAGCACTAGGCTCTACGGCAAGGCAAGACAGATACACATGAGCAGCCACAGGTATCACATCCACCTTATTAAGTCTAGTACAGTAACAAGGAGCTCAATACAGGGAACAGTTCAAGGCACTCCATCCTTAAGCTTTCCCTTCTCACCAGCTGTGGGCAATACTTTCTGATGCTCTTGTGATCTCAATTCAGAAGGAGCATCAGAATAGTACTACAGAACTACTCACCCTCTTAAATGCAGTACCAGTTAATTTCAGAAGCTTGTAAAAGATATTCTATTTGAGTCTCTCTGTTAGGACTAGGACATTTCTTTGATGAACTTTCTAGCCTATTGCAATGGCAGGTTTTAGAAATACTTGTGTTGGTAAACCAACTGGTGAGCGTTCACCTCTGAGCTTTGCTTTCTGAGAAACCAGATGTGTGTCCATGGCCTGTACAGTCTTAATAATTGGTGTTCAAAGAGTGGATGTCAGTTTTGAACTGAAGGCAGACCTCCAGACATATATTCCCAGAAAACAAAACCACAGTGTTCCTTCATAACGCTAATCCAAAGTTTCTTAGTGTATTTTTCAGGTATGTTCACAATGTATGTCCTAAAGCCAACACAGTGGAGCAGATGGCACTAAAAAGCAGCACAGGAGCACGTAACTCCTGCAGGTAGTCCCACCTTCCAACATTTCTGCTGGGTCACCTTGCAGCCTGAGGCACCTGTGCCACTTCACAGCTAGCCACTGCACATCTTCACGGGTAATGGATACTAAAAACCAAACAGGGCTTTACAACTCTGATAAAATTAAACCTGGCTCCGGATGAGGCCAATGTGGTAAGAAAACATGGAACTTTTATCACCACAGAAATGGTGGTGCCACAGTAGGCTTTATTTACTTCACAGAATCACAAAACAGTTTGGGTCGGAAGGGACCTTAGAGATCATCCAGTTCTAACTCCCTGCCCATGGCAGGGACACCTTCCACTAGACCACACTGCTCCAAGCCCCTGTGTGTCCAACCTGGCCTTGAGCACTGCCAGGGATGGGACAGCCACAGTTTCTCTGTGCAGCCAATGCCAGTGCTTCACCACCCTCATAGTGAAGAACTTTTTTGATTAAAAAAAAAGGGGCACAGAGGGTGGGTATGTTATAAATGACGTTCAGCACTCTAAGTTGTCACTATTTTGGAACCTTTTTATTTTCAGCTGAGCTGACTCTCCCTCCAGCAATCCTTTGACAGCTGGCAGCCGGAGGAGCTGCACTTCCCTAGTTAAGAGCTGCGCCCAGGACTCCCAGCAGACACCAGCCTGCCGGTCGCCCGCCTGACAGCACCGCTGCCAGGCCGATGGCGAAAAGGGCTTCCCCCACCTCCAGGCCGGCCGACCCCAGTGCCGCTGCCCTGCCTGGCCCTTCCCTCCTCTCACCGGATCCCCCGCCGGCGGGCAGCCGGGCCGGGTCGCCGGGTTCCGGGCGGGGCGTGACGGGCGGCGGGCAGTGCGACGTGTCACAACGGCGGAGGGCGGCCGCTGCGGGCTCCCCACCTCCTCCCCCCAGGCCGGGCGCCCCTACCTTGTTGGTGGGGACGGAGCGGAGCCTCTTGAAGATGGCGGCAATGTCCTGCTTGCTGGGCTCGCACATGGCGGCAGGTGGTGGCGAGGCGGGAGGGCTGCGAACCGGAGCCGGTGCCGCTCGCACTGCCAGGACAGAACGCTCCGCCTCGCTCCGCCCGGGAGGCGGCCACGCCACGCGCGCACCCCTTCAGCCCGGCGGGGCGCGGCCTGCGGTCGCCGGCGTGGCGCTTCGCCGCCTCTCGGTTGCCCTGGAGACGAGCGGCCCTGCTGCGTCAGCTCCAACGGCTGGTGGCGGGCGGGAGACGGAGAGCCGTGAGAGGCGGGTCCGGGAGCAGGGGGGAGCGAACACCGGCGAGCCCGGCCCGCTTCCCATGGGCAGGCAGCGCGGGGTCCGGGGACAAAACCCGCGGGAGGGAGACCACCAGAGGAACAGCACCTCCCGCTCCGTTCGGGGGTGTGGGGAAAGGGAAGCAGGCACTTTCCCCTAAAGAGAGGTAACAGAGCACGTTGTTATGCTTGGGACTAGACCTGGTTTTACTCAACAAGTGGGTTCCAAGCACTCTGTAAAAAAAAAATTAGTTAAAACCATCTTTTCCTCTTCCCTACAGCCAGGAACAAAGCCACAGAATAAAAAGCTTACAGGTTTAAACTGCTTTTGAAAGCAGCATGTTCAGATCATAGATCTGAAATCACGAATCTTCTCAGAACAGGAAACAATAATAAAAATACAACCAGGAATCATGTAACACACTGGTAATCCATACCTCAAAAGCCTTGAGTGCCTGAAGCATGCTGTGCTGAGTATGGTTGCACACAGTGACCTCCTGTCACTCAACTCTCGCCCTCACACTCCACCTTACAAGAACATTATTGCTCGGGGCATGAAGCTCAGCAAGGGCAGAGATGAACCCTCTTGCTAAAGTACACATTTGCTGCAACACTGGCCAGGATGCTGCAGAGGTCCCACAGGAGCCACTCCAGGCCCCCTATGGGCATACTAAAGGTGCAAAGTCCCTAAGAGTGGCCCTCACAAAACAGCACAAAGACAGCTTTGTGGCTGTACAGAACTCTGCTCAGCAGCGGTAAGATGATCCATAACAAGATCTTCAAAGCTTGGCATCACAGCACTCTTCCTGAGAGATCATCAGCTCTCACAAGGCTGTATTCCCTTCTCTCCTACTCTTCATAGACACTTAAGACTTCAGATATCCATATATGGAAAAAACATTTTAGACACTATTTCTGTAATTCTGTCGTTTGGTTTATGAAGTCTAGGTTGGAAGGAACCTCTGGAGATTGTCTGCTCTAGCATTCTGTTAAAAACAGGGCCATTGATTGAGCTATCTATCTGTCTATCTATCTATCTAAACAGTCAAGGTGGCTACAAAGAAGGCAGAGTCACCCTTTTTACAAGGAGTCATATAGAAGATGAAGGGTGATGGGCACAAGTTACTCCTAGGGAGATTCCAAATGGACACAAGAGGAAATGTTTTCAGAAGGACAGTAAGATATTGGAATAATCTCTCCAGTGAATGGTGGATTTCCCAACGCTGGACACTTTTAAGATTTGGCTGGACAGGGTGCTGCAGCATCTAGTCTAGGTGATGCTTTGCCTAAAAAAGGTTGGACCAGATAGTCCTTGAGGTCCCTTCCAACCTGGTATTCTATGATTCTATAAAGTTCAAAGCTTTGCATGAAAATCTAGCTTCAGCCCTTCAGCCTCCAACCTGCCTCATCTTCAGGGCCTAAGGTACAAGAGGTTCACTTCTCACACACAAGCTAACAATCCCCAGTTCTTTGGTTGGCAGGGAAGTTATTCAGGGTGGTGAGACCCATTACCACCTTGATTCTGGCCAGTTGGTGAGCACAGCCTTCTGCTGGAGCACATTCCATGTGCTATCCCCAAGCTGGGCCCTCAGCACTTCAACTCAGAGGCATGCCCTGCCCCTGCAGCACCTTGCTGATCACCAGGGGCCAATCACTATTTACCCTGACAGGCAGCTGAATGCCCAATTTACTGTCATTTTCAGAGCATGGACATTTGCCAACAGCAGACCAGCAACCTCTTTACTTTAGATTGACACTATCATAGGTTGGGAACTTGATCAAAGTACAGGATAGGTGTCCAAAAATCTGTCTATAATGCATATAGCCAAGTGACATGGAGACCAGAGTTAAAACATCTGAACCTGCAGAAAGCATAAATTGTTGCCTATTCCATCCAGCAATCACCCTCCTTCACAATCACTTGGGATCAAGAAAGCCTATTAAGAGACCTCCCTTACAAGTGAAGTTTACCTTTCAGGAAAACGTTGCCCATGTAACTGTACGTTGCTCCCTACAGTGTGATGATCTACTCCAGAAACACTTGCCAGATTCCATCTGACTGCATGAGGATTGCCATCCCAGCCTGAAGTCACTGGCTTCACAAGAAGAAAGAGTTGCCAAGAAAGAGACATGCAATCTAGCCAGTTAATTGGAACAATTAACATCAGAAAAACAAGGTCATCCTGAAGATTCATCTGTCTAGCATGATCCTTAAAAAGTATGCTATTTGTTGTCCCATACTTCCCCCAGCTGCGCTGCTGCCTCCCCAGGCAATGACATGCAAAGGCAGGTAGCGCCTGCCACTGCAGCAACCTGAGAGACCCAAAGCGCGTCTTTGGGAAGCACAGGCAAGTAACACCGCAAGGAGGCTGGTTCTTCTGTCTTATGCTGGCCTCCAATTTCAGGAGATAGTATCTGTCTGTCCCTGAGCTGGGACATCAAAAAGTTGCTAGCTGCACAGAGCCATCTTGTGCACACAGTCTCCATTCAGGCAGTAAGAAAGAAGTGTATCAACCTTGACAGTGTTCAAAACCACACTGCACTGTGCCTACCTGGTCTCAAGCAGCGCCTCTATCCTAAGGCCATATTTTGCAATTCAGCTATGTGAATGTGCATGCTAGACAGAGCCCTGTTGCAGACTGCAAGTTCAGCTGATTGCTCAGACATGAGTTCTAGACGAGATGGGAGAAAAGCATTTAGCACATGCTTATGAACCTGAGGGAGGTAAGCAGGTGCTGTTAGAGGCAATCTTAAAGGAGCATGTAGGTTGCATGAGAAAGGTATTATAGCAAATGGAAGTAACAGGAGAAGCAAGGGATGAGCTGATCCATCTCCATCAGGGAAAAGGCAGTACTTGTAATTTACTGGCTGTTCTGTACATTGAGTAAAATAATAATAATTAAGAAAAACCAACCCTGCAAACAAACAACAAAACCTACTTGCAAGGGCATTTGTAGACTGAGCACTGGAATATACTCTGCTTTGGTGAGCAGCTGTTACATACTGTGCAAGTCCTTACTCAAAGATCAGCACCTTGAGCAAGACTGAGTCACCTGGTCAAACATGGCTTATGTCCTCAATCCTCAACAGATTTTCATCTTGACAAAAAACTGTCCAAGGAACATACTTTCCTTCCCTGCTTCCATTATCCATCACTAACAGTGATCTTGCCCATCCCCAGAGGAGAAGCAATCTTGAGTCTAAATAATGGAAAACATCATAATCAGCCCTGAAAGGTGATGGAATGTTTCCAGGAAATAGAAGTGGGCCTCTTGTTCTTCAGCACATTTGTGGTTTGAGTGGATTGCAGAAAGAGGGAAGGCACAGAAAGGGAATAGCAGAAGTGGAGACAAAGTGGACCACAACTTTGCTTTGCCAGTTATGCCTCAATGTAGTAGTATCACACCTTACTAGTGGTTTCTAAGAATGTCCAAAATACACATATTTGCATTCCCAGTGCACACAGAATCAGTTAAAAATTGCTTCTATGACAGCTGGTCTGACAAAGATATACATAGAGGTTGACTGCTATAGGTGTACCCTCAGAAACAAGTCCCTGGCAAGTACAACATTCCCTGGAGCTGCTGTGTGTTTTACAAGTCCTCTAATGAGGTGCAAATGCAGAGTGACTCACTGCCAGCGTGCCAGAATATGACACTGGGTGTTGCCAATTTGCAAATCAAAAACCAAGGGATCTTACTAACAACCCAGAAGGGGGTTCCAATTTGATCTGGAGGGAAAATTCTAGCAGCACAACTACAGGCTAGGCAGAGAGTGGACTGAGAGCAGCCATGAGGACTTAGCGGTGCTAGTTGATGAGAAGCTCAACATGACCTGCTTGCAGCCTGGAAAACCAACCATGTGCTGAGCCACATCAAAAGGAATGTGATCAGCAGATCAAGGGACGTGATTCTCCCCCTCTGCTCTGATGTTCTGCATTCACCTCTGGGGCCCCCAACATAAAGACATGGACCTGTTCAAGCAAGTCCAGAGAAGGCCATGAAGATGCTCCAAGGCCTGGAGCACCTCTCCTATGGAGACAAGCAGAGGAAGTTCGGCTTGTTCAGCCTGGAGCAGAGAAGGATCCAGGGAGACCTTAGAGCAGTTTCCAGTACCTAAAGAGGCTACAAGAAATGCGGAGGGGACTTTTTACAACAGCATGTAGTGATAGGACAAGGGAAAAAGGCTTTAAACTGACAGAGGGTAGATTTAGATTACACACTGGGAAGAAGTTCTTCCCTGTTAGGGTGGTGAGGCCGTGGCACAGGCTGCCCAGAGAAGTTGGGGATGTGCCATCCCTGGCAATGTTCCAGGCCAGGTTGGATGAGGTTTTGAGCAACCTGGTCTAGTGGAAGGTGTCCTTGCCCATGGTAGGGGCTTGAAACTGGGTGATCTTAAGGTTCCTTCCAGTCTAAACCATTCAGTGATTTGTGAAAGCTACAGCTTCATTACCCTCCCAGTGCCAAAGGTTCCCTTAGAGCCAGAGGTATTTAAGTATAAATTGTACTTGATGCCCTTTGGAAAACTTGGTTACACTGAGCAATTTGTCACTGCTCGCAACTATATTGCGCATAATGAAAATATGTCACCTCATGACAGTTGTACCTCAAAGTGTCAGGCCAGCCTCCCTCTGCAAATGATATCCTCAAAGACCCAACACAGTCCCAGACATGTATCATTCCAATACAAATAATCCACACTGAAAATCTAGAACAGAAGGATCAAGCACCCAAATGCCTATTCCCACCATATGGAAATGAAGTTTAGTAGTTACATCAAAACCTAGTTGAAACCAGTTCAACACATCAGTAATACGGTTTTACTTAGTACTAACACATTGTTTGTACTGATAACATCAAGAAGCATAACCACTTCTAACAGGTGAGGTTTCTTAGAGCTTTCCATTCTTGAAAGCAGCCTACATCTCAACAACATTGCTCAATACAAAGCCGAAAAGTTACTATGCTGGAATTTACAGACAGTTCTGCTGCACACTCAATCCTTACTCTGCTTAGGTAAGCCACTTGTGTTAGCAATGCAAGGAACTTGCCAAGCTACAGCTAGAAGTAGCATCCCATTGCAAAACCCACCTGTATTTGCTGCATGACAGCATTTCATTGACAGCAGGGCAATCAGATTTCAGTGTTTTTTTCACAGGGATTCTAGAAATATCTATCATCATAGTACTTCACAACTGATATGGTTGTTTACCTTACAGGGTTGGAGGTTTCACAGGCCACGCAGAAAGGTGATCTAGCTGAGGTGACTGGAGAGTTGGATTTTCAAAAAGCTGTTGATGATGTCCCTCAGAAAAGCTGAAGTAAACATCTGTGAAATAACTGAAATCAGTTTCTGACTACAGTAATAAAAAGTGAGAGATTACCAGTGTGTGCCCCAGAGGGATTCATGCATGGACTTGCAGATTTGAATATTTATCTACAAAACCAGTGAGTAGAAAGCTAGCAGTTTGTTGATATTAAATAACTTATGATCACAGAAGTGGAAAATAGCTGCAAAAGGATCTGGTACAGTACTGATTGCATAGATAAAGCAACAAGGGAATTTCAAACGTCAAATGCCAAACAAAAATACAGTCTGAACTTCTCTAATGGGGTCAGAAGTAGCTGCTATTAAGAATGAACATTATTGGTTCCCTTTCTGGAACTGATCACAGGTTCTCTTTTCTGCAGTCCTCATTTAGACCTGTACAAACAACAGTGTGGTGTTCAGTGAACTGAACTTTCAAAATTATGAGGAAAGTACTACATTTTTTCTCATTTCGTAGGACCAACGACACAGGTTTTTTGAAAGCTGAAAATAGTATGTTTAAAGTATCACTATGTGCTCCTACACTCTTCCCGAGGCACCCGCTAGTCTGACCTACTATAGTCATTCTTAGAAAAGAGGTTACACTTTTTGAAACGTGGCCAGTTGTGCAGTAAAACTTTCAGATGTACGTAGGTACGTGTAGCTTACAAGCAGAGCAAGAGGGCAGTTTGGGGAGTGTGTTCAGTATCTTTGTGTCAAGCTTTCAGCCTCAGAAATAACAATTTACAAGGAATTTTAATATTATTTTGTATTATGCACACCTTCTCTAATAAAAACAGCCTGTTATTTTCCTGAAAAGATTCTCTTGATATTCCATCTTAACTAGATAAATTCATCAATGCTATCAATTACTGGCAAGAAGTACCAAATTTACACTAAAAAGACAAAGCACCTAACTCATTCAGTGATCACTGCAGGTATCACTGTGGCAAATGTAGTTAACTCCAGTTGGCAGCTGGTCACAAGTGGTGTTCCACAGGGCTCATTACTGAGACCAGTTCTGTTTAATATCTTCATCAATGATCTGGATGAGGGGATCGAGTGCACCCTCAGCAAGTGTGCAGATGACACCAAGTTAGGCAGGACTGTGGATCTGGGGAAGGTTCTGCAGAGGGATCTGGACAGGCTGGATGGACTGAAGCTTGTGTGATGTTCAACAAGGCTTAGTGCTGGGTCCTGGGAGAAAAAGGGACTCAAGAAAGATGTTATCACTCTCTACAAATACCTGCAAGGATGTCATGGCAAGGTGGATGTACTTAATGCCTTTCTAACCTGGATGGTGGACAAAACACACTCTCAAGAAGCCTGCAGATGATACCAAATTATAGAGTATAGAGGGCCAATGCTCAGTGGGAGATCAACTCTTGAAAAACAGGGTGACAAGAACCTCATGAACAAATGCAGAATGCAAAAATGAGCCTCAAAGGCAAATGCAGTGTCCTATACCTGCAGAGCTACTCCAACTGAGCAGGAAAGGCCAGATGCTGATAGGATAAAAAGAAGCTCTGCAGAAAAAGACCAGAGTATCTGAGTGAACACGAATCAGAAGCATGTACTTATAGCAGAGGTGGCCCACAGCACACCAGGTTGTATAAGCAAGAGTATAGCCTCCAGGTTAAAGCTACCTAAATGGGAAAGTGTGAAGATGGTACCAGACTCTGAGGTGTATAAGCAAGTGCAAGAGGAAATGTGAGAAATTCCAATGCATGTAAGGAAAAAAATTTCCTCACAGTGAAGTGAGGAACAGGTTTTTTAGACAGATGCTGGACTTCTCTTCCTTGGAGATGTTCAAGACTCAGCTGGACAAGCCCTGAACAACCTGCTGTAATTGGACCTGCTTTGAGGTGCTTTGAGTGCACCTGCCTGCACTAGGTAGCCTCTGGATGTCCCCTGAATTCTCATTCTAATTTTGGCTATGATGAGTATATTCAAACTCCATATACCACATATAACATTCATGTTCTTGAAGCAAAATTTTCAGTTGAATTCAGCTGTCCATTCAAAATGAGGATGAAACTAGTTGTTTTCATTTGGCCAAGCTCAAGTCTGTTTCCCAAAGTTCCCATTTAAGTGAAGTTTGGTAAGAGTATCAAAACACTTTAAATGGCCTATTGCTTATATTTTGTCAGCAGTAGTGTAAAAATAATTTACTATCTTTAAAATGCTTTATAAATTTGCCATTAGCTTCTACTACTCAGCATTATGGAAGACTGTCCAGTTTCGGACACCCTCCCGTCTTCCCCTGCACTCCGTACAAGAGCCTGATAAACTTGAGCAAGGGCAGTGGAGGGATGTCAGGGGGATGGAGCACTTTCTCTGGGAGGAGAGACTGAGAGAATAGGGCTTGTTCAGCCTGGAGATTAGTTTGGGGGTTCCAAGAGCAGCCTTCCAGCACCTACAAGGAGGCTACTAAAACACAGAGCCAGGCTCCATCCAAGCATAGCAGAATGACGCACAGAAAGTCATCAACTGCAATAAGGCAGGTCCTAATCACAAATGAAAAGGGGAAAAATATCATTAAGCATTGTAAGAGTTTGAACAGAGAGAGTATGAAATCAGACTTTGGAAGTTTTCCAGACTACCTCAAAGGCCTGAGCAAGCCGGTCTGAATGCAGAGCTGCCTGTGCTTTCAACAGGACATCAGACTAGAGACCTCTGCTGGTCCTTTCTGCTTGGATTCTATGGTGTGTTGACCAACCTGGACATCTAGCATGAGGAACTGGTGCTTTGTTTAGATTAAAACATGCAGAATTGATGGGAAAGACAAGATGCAACTTTCAGCTAGCCATCACAAACACTACTACATCAATCACTGCCAGTCAACCAGACAACTCACAGAAGGAAGAAAATATTCAGATGCTATAAATAGCTTAGCTGCTCACCCAAGCTCTACCAGATTTGATTATACCACCGAAAGCAGCATCATGATATATTCTGCATACCCATAAAAGATGTGGTCTCTTTTTCCATAAAGAGTTTTGCCGGAATGTCTTGCCAAGAGCCTCTTGCCCAGGGCACTGACTGCATCTCCTCTTTTTTGTTAACGGTAGTACAATGCCACTGACGTAATATTCCTCTTTATGGCCTGCTTAGACAATGCAGATTTTGTCACCTTGAACCGCACAGATCATTTCATGTACACTGAAATAGTAAAAGATACATTCTGTGTATTTAAGAGATAACAGATTTTATTGTTTTCTAAAATATTTTACAATACAGAGACCCAAACCAGTAATTCCTGATAATTTTAGTAACTGTCTTGTGGATGAACAATTATGTTGGCAAGTTTTCCTTGACAGACATAAACATACATCCGCTTTCTAAGCTTGCACATTTTGGTTCATTGAAAATGACGACTAAATATATCTATAAGCTCAAAAGCAAACAATAAAATCCAAGACTACCAACAGTGTTTTATAGTTATCTCAAAACAGATTTTTTAGCTTCATAACAGTGTAGCTTCCTAACATAGCATATTTACTTAACCTGATACTTGTGTGTTTGTTTTGGTTCTTTTTTTTTAAACACAAATCTGCTGTAATTTTACAACCCAGTTTAGATGTAACAAATGCATACTATTTGACACAATTACAGATGGCAGAGCTGTAACTGCAAACAAATGTAGATTTTACAGTGTTCTGCTACAATAATCCATGTAAGGACTAAAGCTAGTTTATATTTTGACCCATAGATTTATCCACAAATACCGATTTTGAGTATGTTAGTGTATTTACTGTACTGCTGAAAATCTAATCACAGAATACTTTGTCTATGGTACAGTAATGAATATGGCAGGAAAGCAGATTTAAATATACCTATAATTTAAACTCTTAAAACAGTCTAAATCTTATTGACAACAAAAGGCTTGATAACTAATAGCCATGCTCTTTATATTTTGGAATATCAAATTATATGTACATATACACAACATAGATAGGCTCTTAATAAAAAGCATTTAGTCTATTTTACAGTCTTCTCTGTTCAAAAATACTAGCCTTCTGTCCTGATTTAACATTTCAAATAACCCAAAAATCATTAGCAGTTTAAAGGAGATCATCTTTTTTCCCTGCAAACATGTGCAGGACATAGCTACTATTCTGGGGCTTACATATAATCTATCTTTCTTTTGAGTGTCATTTAAGATTTAGATGGAAAACTCTTAGTTTAAGTGTCAAACCACCTAAACAACATTCATAATAGAATCCCAACCCATGACACCTGCAGATAGCTCTGCTACAAATAACCTTCTGTAATAGATATTTATTACAGTATTTGTATTACAACTTCAAGCCATGCTGACAACATAGAAAGATTACTACAACATGGAAGGAGTTTTCATTCAGTCAACTGGTCACTAAATCTATGTCATAATTTAAGTATTGATTGATAAATCCAAGCATAAAAAAAAGGTGCTTAACTACATAGCATTTAAATAAAAAAAAATACTGCATCTTTCAGACATTGCTAAGAACAAATAGAAAATTAACTATAATAATCTTTAAAATTCAAGTTGCAAGTTACTGAAGGTCACTTAAAATAACTGATTAAACAAAAGTGAGCATTAAGCCACATACCTAGGGTAGGATGAGGCACAAAGCATAGAAATGCAAAAATGTTTATGATTCACAATAACAGACCACATGGGAAGAAAGAGCTTAACAATATTTTTCCTATCATAGGATTTTTTTCAGCCTAACTCCTCTCCTCTGCATTGTGCACAAGCCATGAAACCAGTATCAAATTATATAGTTCAAACTTTGTCTTTAAATCACCATGATTTCAGCATCAAGCTCTCGCCTCTTCATTAAAATATATACACTCTATACATCATTCAGTTTCCTGTTACTTTAAATATATACTGTACAAGCCTATGAGTTTTTGTAACACTTCTGTATTAGTGTTGTCCTTTGTCACTGGATTGGTTCTACATAGTTTGCTGGGTATAAGCCAACTTGTCCATTGTCCAGGCGTCCTTTGCACCAGCCCTGCTCATCTTCATTCTCCATTTTAGTTAACTCATCCCCTGAAAAAAGAAGGAGCACTGTTGATAAACTGTAATCTTTTCAGTAATAACAGGTAGGTAATATGACCGTTATCTGCATGTGCACTGCAGACACCAAGATGCTGTATATGAGCACAAGAATGTCCACTTTAGCCAAGTAAAAGAGGCCACGCTTAGTAATAATTTCTTCATGTACAATTTGTGTCAATTTTTTTCCCTAGATAAACTGATTAGTGTTTCATCTTAGTTAGCAATAGGAAATACATGCTGAAGACATTACTAACCACAATGCAATCCCAAACGGGTATAAATATACAGTCTTGGTATCATTTAGGAATTAGCCTAGGGACTATAAATTCTTTGGTAGAAAAGGACAAGCTTCACATTAAATCCTTGCAAGATATCAACCTCCCATAGCTCCTCTGTTAGATAAAAATGCTAAAGCCTCATCTCCTCCAGTTCACCATAGAGCTAATAGAAGAACATTATGAACGTGTTTGACATTGCAGGCTGTACTTAGCTTATAGAGACATTTTACCACTATTTCTAATGCAGCAGAATGAGAGTATACAATTCCAAGCATTCCCACTACTTCTATGAAGTGTATGTTAATGCAGAGCAAAACCAGTGACTATCAAAAAGCCGCACTGCATTAACAGTAAGCCCCAATGCAGCTGCACATGTAGTAACAGCTAGGGCTTGGAAGCTCACTGATCTTGGAGGTCTATGAAACTATTACCACTTTTAAGCATCATCTGTACAACAGTTACAGAAAACAGTCTAACAACTGCAATAAAAACATTTATTTATTGAATAAATAAATATACAATAACGCATTTTGACAACATTGCATGGGCTACATTTATTATAGCTATTTATCCTCAAAGGCAGAGACACAGTAGGGCGAGATATACATTTAGTAGATGGTTGCATCCCATCCTCTTACATGACTATAAAAGCTCTCATAAGATGGGAATAAACAAGGTTATTCTTCCTTTCTGTAAGTCACAGTCATTTGCCAAGAAAAGGAAATAAAAATAAAAAAAAAAAAAAAACAAAAAA
>NDXB01009615.1:15240-26786 GCA_002631895.1 Agapornis roseicollis
AAAAAAAAAAAAAAAACAAAAAGAGGCAGAACAAACCACCAGATGTATGAAGTATTCCACTAATAACAAGGAGTTTCATGTATTAAAGTACACTCCATGGACCCTATGCAGAATGTATTTCTATACCACGCACTCAGAAGTGATCACAAAAGCTTTGCAGGCAGATTCTTTGAATACCCAAGGAAATCCTACCTGAGAATATCCATGTATATTTAAACCAATCCCTAAAATGCATTAATCCCCTGTTGACAGCTGCTTAGGAGTCTACACATAGTCTACATAGGAGCACAGGCATGAGTACATTTTAAATTGGCTCCTGCATGACCTGGTGAGGTTTTTTTCCTCAGACTTTTTAAGTTCAGTGTAAACCTAGTCACACTAATACTTCTGCCTCAAAACTAAGCTTGACTGCAGCCATTCTATAATCCAGCTTCCTTAAGTGGATTCTTAGATTATCATGTCATCCCTTCCCTATTATTGATACAATCACGTAATTTGGTAGTACAACATACTTTAATGCTCTTCCTTCAAAAGAATTAAGCTATTTTAAATAAGCATATGTGCATCCCACAGTTCATACTCCCTGTACTTCGTTTTTACAGACCTCACTCAGAAAACCACTTGGTTCAAATAGTTTGATGCAAAGTCACACAGCTGGTACTAAAGCACCAGACACCTAACTTTGTATTTAACCATTACATCTCTGTGTATGAACATTGCATAGTTTTGCTACTGAAAGGCTTGTTACTGGAAACCCTTGGAATGCCACCCTCTTGCTTTACAGGCACAATACATGTATTTCAAAAGGATTAGCATACTTCCATCCCCTGCTAAGAAAAAGAAGCAGTAAAGTCTACAGAATGAAGAATAATCTTAGCTACTGTGAATTCCAAAGAAAGCTCCAGATATTGTCCTTCTGTCATGGCACAATTCAGCACAGTTAATGGACAAACCAACCCACTGCTTCTCTCCAGAAGCCTACAATTATCTACAGAGAAGAAAAGTCAAATGTCTAGGGATTTCACTACTGAAAAAGGAGGGAGGCAAGTGGAAGGCAGGAGTACCAACACCTGAGTTGTGGGGCTTTTTAGTTTAAACCACACAAACTGCATTTATATTATGCTCTAGAAAAACACTGTTCTGAACACCAGCTTTCTCCATAAGTAGAATGGAAGCCTGGCAGTTCATGGATCAGCTACATCATTGGCTATTAACTTGCAGCTGTAACATCCATCTAAGACTCATAGTAGATGGTGTAGAAGCAGCATACTTCCTGCAAACCCTGTCTGAAAGGGAAGTAGAACCAAAGTTATCCCAAACTCTTTCAACACTTGAATCCTATTTTTCCTCTACAGCTAAATCAGTCATTACAGAAGAAGAGAGTAAATGGCAAGCAAACAGGAAAAGGGACAAGATCAACAAGATTAACTGTCTCATTTGCAAAACCTGAAGTTCTGCTTGCTTTTGCTAAACTACTCACATGCAATCTTGTTCTGGAATTCCTGGTCGGTAAAGCTTTAACGTGCAGTTCCGAGCAAGACAGAACAACAACTGACTGAAATTAGAGCTTGAAGGCATCATCAGGGCATAGATTTCACCTTTCATCACTAGAGGGTGCTGCCTACGGGCAGGCCGCATCATGAAAAACGAAGTTTCCCACTCTGGGGCCTCAGTAAGCTGCCCGGGCACAGCGGCTGGCAGTGCTAGCTCAGGCAAACTGGAGGGCATCCAAGCATCCAAGGCATGCAGCCATCATGCCCTTAGTGCCAACTTCGTATGTGTCAAATACTGTGGCATGCGTGTCTCCTGTCAGTTGCCTCTATTCTGTTCTCTTATAGCAGTAAGGTAAAAAAGGAATAGGGTATATGGCTCAAGGGAAATACAACATCCTAAGAAGGAAGATGTATAGTAAGTGTAGCCTAATATAAGATGAAAACAGGTAAAGAGAGTTACTAAGCTTAACATTTACTGAGGGGGGATGGAAAGAAAGGAAAAAGTTATCTGTCCATGGTTAAGTATTGAACCTTCGAAAGTTAGCACTGTAGGAAGCTGGAGGCCAAAAAAGCATGCTTCCAGTTTAAACAGGAAAAAAGTAAAAATCAGTTGATCAGATTTTGTTTTGGAATTAACTGCTGTGTCTTTTCCTTTAAAAACAAAAACTTTATAAAGTTGGGTTAACATTTCTAGACAGCTAAAAGCAGCAGCTGTTACTGTCACCAAGAAAGAAAAGAAGATAAGATTCTATTAGTTCTGCAACTCATTTTGTTTAATGTAAAACTGTAAGAAAATCTCAAACACATTCCAAACAGATTAGAAATCAGTGCTTCTGAATGGGGGATACTAAGCAGCACTATTGGGAGGGGGGAGGCTTAGGTAGGATATTGCGAGTTGTACATTCAGAGGACAGGTACAGCTTCAGAAAATAAAAGCTGAAGAGAAAAAATATTTATCAAAAGGAGAAAGGGGGTGTGTGTGTGTGTGATTTAAGTGAATGCTGTAAACTCACCAGCTTTGAAGCTGAGCTCATCTTGCTCTTGGCCCTCATAGTCATAGAGTGCACGTACTCTCACTTCCATTGCAGGAGAGGTATCTTCATCAAATGGATTGGTGTCTCCATTTGCATCAGTGGAAGAGAAGGGATTGTTGGACTCCTCATCGGACCAATCTGTAGGGTAGCCTTGGTTTTTTTCATAGCTGCTAACGCTGAAAACAGATTTTCAAGTATTCTTTTTTGCTCTTAAAATAGGAGACTAGAAATATCACCAAGATACGAGTTCCCCTAGTTAAGCTTAACCTCCACTCTAAGGCAGAAAATTCTTGCAATACATTTACAAAGTTAGAAGAAGGCAAAATTAAAAAAGGTATCAAAGACAACCTCCCCATGAACTCCAAAAACTTCGCTACCAAGAAGCCTATATAATCGACAGGATTATTTACTCTAGAAGGTTAAAGATATGCAGGTACTAGATGACAGGAATAATCTATTATCTTGTTTAGGATAAGACCTGTAAACTGCTTTACAGAACCTTCCTCCCACATCTCTATGCACCTCTACAGTAGCCTTCAACACTTTTTGCATATTGCAATCCATCAATAGAAAAGCTTCATTACACTGCAACAAGTTGATCATTTAAACAAAAGTTCAGTGTTGAGCATGCACATGCCATTTAAGAGAGTGGTATGACACCCCCAGTGCGTACACTGAAGCAACAGGCAGCTGTTTGAGAAGGTCCTAAACAAAAAGAAAGCAATCATAAAAGCAGATTTATTCAGCAAGAACACACAGAGCAGTAAAGCTCCAGAAGCAGCTTTGGTACAAAAACCTGTTGGTTTTAAGAGTTTACAGGACTGGTAAAGGAAGGAAAAAAAGCAGCAGCAGTTCTGTTAGCAACTGCCAATAACCCCAGGAGTTTCAAACCATAGATCAAGGCAACAGATATGGCATCTGTTAGGAAAGACAAGTTAGGTTACAGTGTTGCTTACATAACCGCTTAAAAGGACTTCATGCACTGACCGGCATAGTGTTACAGAAACCAAAACCAGAAAACCCTGGATAGAGAAAGTGCAAGTGTGAAAACAATTAAAAAAACAACATTTCACCAACTTTTTGATCTTATTGTCCTCCTTTTCACTGACAGTACTCCCAGTATCTTCTTCATCTTCGAAGGGATTGTAACTTGATTGTACTGACTGCACTGTGTTACTCTGGACACTAAGACTGCTAATTTGGAAAAGAAAGAGCATTATGGTGACCCTATCTGTTTTGGAGTAGAACACTGACATGGGTGTCCCACTATGCAGCTTCTCAGCAGACCCCTTCTCCAGGCAAAAACCAAAACCATAACCAAACAGAAACCCAAATATCTATCAAGGACAGCTTAAGACTTGAGAAAGTTCACAAAATCTCACACACGATACATTACTCCAGAATTATAATACCCTTCGTGGACCATAATGTCTTTTTCCTACTGCCTGCAATAAAAGGCAGTGTGATTTTTCTAGCCAGTTTCATTTCTTTCTACAGCAACTGATATTAACAATTTTATATTAATCACATCCCAAATACTGAAGCAACTATATGTTTTGCAATGCAAGATCTTAAAGGTCTTATAATTCTAAGATTTCAAAGTTTGTCATTTCTAGAGATGGGAAGAGAGCAACAGACTTAACCACCAGATTAGCTACAGAAAGTTCAGTTTCTCATTAAGTTTGATCTCTTTTAATTACTCTTTGGTCTCTTTAATTAAAGAGAACTACAAAATGGAGAATAATTCAAAAAATACTTTATAAGCTGCAGAATCACATCACAAATAACTAACATTTGGTTTGACAGTGATTTTTTGATCCTATAGAGTTTAGTGTACTTGAAGATAACAATCCTTTCCAATTAGTCTTTTTAGGCATGAAAAAATTAAGTACCTGCTATGTTTGTTAGGCTGCGAAACTTGATCTCCTGTCTGATTAATACCAGTTAGAGTCACCCCATCAGAAGCTTTCTTTTTTTCTCTTCTACTGAGAGTGCGATTCAGATCTGCAGACCACTCCTGTCAATAAATGTAAAGCATGATTGAGAAATTTAATTGAACGATCACATTTAGTTTTCAGACTGAGTTACAGAACATAGATTTATACATACACCAGCATAATATGAAAAAGATAAGTTACTTTAAGTGTTTCAGTTATAGTTCTCATCCAGTTCCTACCCTAGAAATGCAAAGCAGCGTCTGTGCTACTCACAAAATCCCAAGGTCACCTGTACTACCCTGCTTAGTATTCTGAACACCTTGAAAAGACTTAGAATACCAGACATCTGGCAGACAACTGGGGAAATAAAAGCAGTTTGCCAGTGCAGCTCTTAAAAAGTTGTACTGTGAGGGCTCACTGTTTTAAATAAAGCCAAGATATCTGGCTTTAAAAGGTAAATCTTACATTTAATTTAAGAAGGTATTATAACCTAATTTAAAACAGGGCTTACTTCTCAAGAAGTGCTCCAAGCGTGACCTATGAAGAAACTAATTTTAAACTTGTATATCATTTCCCCTGTCCCTAAGATTTGAGCCCTTAAGGTACTTCACTCTACATTTAATGAAACTTTCTGTCCTTAAAAACCATCCATAAGAATTAAGACTCAGATCAACACAACTGTTGACAAGACTCATGATGCATTTGTAAAGTATCTCCTCCTTGATGTTCTGAGCCATTCAGATGCTTCAGAAGGCAGACAGACAGGCGTGATGAAGCCTAAACGCAACTTCTACCTATCAAATCAAATTAAGCTGCCTACTTACATAAAGCAAGAACCATAAGAGAATAAACTGGATTCAAGCAAATATCCTATGCTTATACATGTTTGATCTCAGAAGCCTTAAAAATAAAAAACAAACAGTCAGGAGACAGTTTGCTATACAAAAGATACCATTTAAGATAAGTATTTTTAATACTTAATGGGACACTAAGGTTTTGCAAGTTACTGTTACTATTGGTTTTTACATCTAGCACAGTCAGTCAGTCTTTAGTCATTTCTGGCTAACTTTTCAGACATACCTCATTATTTTAACTTTGTACAAATATATACTGGATTTCTGAGTTAGCATAGTTTAAAGACCACTGACCTAAGCATATTTGCAGTTTATAATGCAATTTCATATTCATTTGATCATGTTGTTTTGTTTTTTTACTTACATCATCCTTGTAGCATGTAAATGAGAAAAACCAACTTGATTAGAAAAACAGTAACAATATTTAATCTCTTAATTATAATGTTTATGAAAAAGGATGGTAATTTCCCCACACAGAAGTAACTGTAGTTCAGCATTTCAGGCAAGGCAACTCTGCAGTAGTATTACAAGTTTTATTTTTCAAATCTTCTAAACTGAAGTTGGTCAGTATTTTAAAAACCGACTGCTATTTCCCATTATGGTTAATAAGGGAACAGGGAACACTCCAGAACTGATGCTTCCGCTCCATTAATTTAAACCTAGGAATTACTGCAACTAAACCCATGATTATGGTCAAACGCATCCCAATTACAGCTATGTGATATCCTGGTAGCAAGTTCTGCACTGATACATTTTGGTACTTCTTTCCTGTAGTAGTTAGCAGAATACTACTTAAAAAAACATCCTTTCTTTTGAAGATGGCATTCAGCAATAAAATTACCAACTGGCTAAAGCTGTTCTAATATAACAACATTGAAAAAAATAGTTAAGATTTATAAATACCAATTTTCAAGACTGACTGTCCTTTTCATTACAGTCTTTGCTGTCTACACTGTAATTATCTGCTAACAGAAAGGAGATTCAAACTGAAGACTGGCACCCAAGGGGAGAAGTAAAACAGGATAACACATACAGCTGTCAGGGGTGTATCAAATAAACCATGGCATACTCATTACTTCAGTAATTTTTTAAGTTAAAAAAAACCCAATCAACCAACCAACCAACAAAAAACCATACCTCACTATAGGAATTTTCTGTTTTACCCCTTTACCTTTAAGTAGGTGTCTGATAACCACAAAAAGCTGAGAGATAAGGAGAGCCCAATGAAAATCAAGAAATGAAAACTACTATGACTTGTAAAAGCAACAAAATTCACTGCCAGGAGCCTGAATGTAATTGTTACATCAGAAAGAATACGACAGAGAGCAAAGAGAAAAAAAGTAGACAAAACAAGTCTGGGTTGTAAGTACTGGAATCTTACCTCAAACTGAGGCCAGTTCATTGACATCCCGGGACCTTGATTAGCTCTGAACCACCGCAAGTCTTCAATTGCATCTGCTGTTTTGATATTCTGTTCCAGTTCACGGTAGACGTTTTTGTAACTGCAAAACAAATTTGCCTTCAAATTTAGAAACACAGCAAATCCCCTAGTCAGGTTTAAAAAACAAAGTAAGTTCATATTTCAAAGTTCACAACAGTATTCAAAAAGCTTATAGCAAGACAGACTTTATAAAACTCTCACAGACCTATCAATGATCTGCAAAAAAGGAGTAGCCCACCCAGTAAGCTTGCTGAAAGTTCACAAAACCATAAAATCCTTATTTGCCAGATTTTAGAATTCTGTGAACAATTCTTTAGAATTATGATTGTTGTATAAAGTAACTTCATTGACTGTCAATACATGTAGGATATACATAAGAATGTCTTTAAACTACTGAATGCCAATCTTGAAGTGTTGTGAATTTAAAAGATTGTCTACAAGACAGGAAAAACTGTTTTTGTGATAAGCCCATAGCATTCTGTGAAAACTTCTTTTTAATCCAATGAATCCATTTAATTGTTTTTCATTAAAATTGAGTTCTCATAAGTAAAAAGCATTTTACAGAAGTCATGTTGCAGATGAAACTTTGATCCTCTGATCCTAAACCATGCACATAATGCATTTGCTCTACAGAGAATGACTCAAATACAACTGCATTTGTACACAACTGTATTATACAAAAAAAACCCAGTATGGTGCAACACAGAGTTCAGAGTATAAAGAGGTTTTAACACAACAGCCACAAGGCTTAAAATAAGAAACACAGAACTGCTAGTCTGTATTCAAGCTAGAGAAATCAGAGAAAATCCTTCTAGATGGACAGAACCAAGTCACAGCAGGTTTAGAATTTGAGTTCATTAGTGCTACATATCAAGGAGTCAAACTGTCTTAAAAATGTACTTCCCGTCCCCCCCCCTCACCTCCCCCCCGTTCGTGACTCTTCAAATGTATTTAAACAACAGAAAGGCTTGTATTTTTAGAGAGAGAATAAATCATCTGGAACGACTCACTCACCATTGATTAAATCAACAATGAACTGGAGGTCTACAATTGTAGAAAACCTCCTAGTTAAGATAATTCCTTTAGACTGAGGTCTAATATTTTAACAATAAATGTGTTTATACTACAAAGGTCATGCTGTCTTGCACAAACAAGCTCTAGATTGTTCACCAATAAACATGCCAGATACATAATACTCCAAAACCCTCCTTTCCCAATCTTTGATCCAGCATTTTCTGATTCTAAGCTCTGAATCCTTCTGATTTTGGCATACATTTGATTGTAAAAATGCAACAAGAATGAGGTCTTGGTTCACTTAACACTGCGTTAAAACTAGCAAATGTTAGGCACAGATGCTAATCTGATCTTAGACAAAACAAAGAATTAAGGTCTTTCTCTTACACTTTAAGCAAATTGATGTAACATATTAGAAACAAACAGGTTCCAAACTCTACTTGAAGCATGGCTTACTTTTCATGAAACCTATTCAGCATTAATTTTGAAGTTTTGCAGTTTTACCTTGCAACATTAGACAAGTCAAGGTGTTTTTGCACTTCCAGTAGCACTTCTCGAAAGAAACGTAAACGTTTTTCCTCAAACTGCTGACACTGTTCAAATACCTGCTCCATGTTTTCCATATACTGAGGAGTAGCATTATCTAATTCTTTCAGTGATTTTTCATATTTCTCTTTTGTCTAGGGGTGGAAAAACAAACTGTTAGCAATATATTTTATTACTATCCTACATAACAGACTTATTAATGTAGTAATGGACAAGATTTAGACCAGAAGTTCCCAAAATGCATTTGCTTTTCATGACCACTGTCCCTATGCTAGGTCACAATAAGAGTTATTTACCAAAACTGCAGAATTGTTACAATAAAGCTCTAAACCTCTTCTCAACTTTTTAAGAGAAACCATGACAAATGTTAATGTAATATTAGAGATAAAAACCAAGAATCCACAGAGCAAGTCAGCAGGCAGTCTTTCAAGTTACAGGTTGCTTACTTAAAGTTCTCCAAATAACTCCCAATTGTTATCTTTTCTCCTTCAGTATATTTACATAGTCCACTGTGAGTTGTGACAAAACCCCAAACATTGTATACATCCCTGTGAATATAAATTGCATCTCTGTGAGCTCAGTTAATGGACAGAACCTCAGATGCTACTTAATTTACAGAAATAAGTCAAACAGGCATTAAGAGATTCCACATGATACAACATCAGTCCTTTGGATCACAGAACAGCATTCTTAGAGGGAAAAGATGTCTTTGAGGAAAGTCACACAAGAAAAGCCTCTCTGTACTAGCTTGCTGAGGAGAATAAATGCAATAGAACAGCATATCATAAAGTGCAGTTATTTATTTATTTAAATGGCTATCAGCTTTCCTAAAAAATAATGCATTCTGCAGTCAAGAATAGCTACAAGCTGAGATGCTGCCAGTTGAGTTTTAAGCACCTATCTCACAGCATCTCAAGTGAAATAATTCAAGCCTCACTACTAAATGAGTAGAATGCTGTCCCAGAAGCTCGCTGTCTTCCTCTGCTTTGTTCCTCGCTGGAAGTATTAACATGAAATAGAGGCAATACATTATTAATTTTTCACAGAAGAACTTGGCAATAACATATGCTTTGGAGAACACACTGTATTTTATTAAAGAACTGTAACTGAAAGTGAGCTACACTGTAGTCCATGGCAAATTTAGGAAGGAAAAAAAGAAGGGTTTAAATATGCACAAACTATAGGATAAAATGACTGCATACAAATGGTATGTTAGCATACAGTATACCTTTAGTACATCTTGTTTGCTTCTTTCCACTTTGTCTTGCAATTTCTTAAGTTGTTCAGGATTTAGTGCTGGATCAGCTTTGCTGTTTGTTTCCCTGGAAATAGCCAGTTTCTCCTCTTTGCAGGCTGCATGGTACGCTTTCTTTGCTGCTTCCACCTACAAAGTTGATTTGATTATTTGCATCTGGGAAAGTTTATACAACAACCATCAACTGAATCTTTTAGCCTTATAATCATGTTGCAATGCCTAAGTGTCAGGTTTTGTTTAAGGAAGTTCCCTCTCTGTTTTTTGGATATTTTTGTTTTTAATTTAGGCCAAGGAACAAACAGTACACAAGAACCAACATAAGGAAAGCACTGCAGTGTTTATGAATTAGCATTTTCTCACCACAGAAAAAAAGTCATTCATACAGATTAGAGAAGTGTGGAACATTCTCAAGAAAAGATTTACAGAGAGCCCCCACCAGAACATTTTTCCTGATACTTATGTTCTCCTCCTTCCCTGTTATTTAAGAATAATATTATATGACATAGAGAAAAAAAAAAAAACCAGAAAAACCAAACACAAAAACCAAACACAAACCTTCTCCTCCTGCTCATTTCTTCGAGCAATTTTTAACTTTGAAATGCATGAAATCAGATACTGTTAAAATGATAACTTATATTCCACTTTTCCCAGATTTTCACTCAAGTCACGAAGTTTAGGAAAGACCAACAGAAAAATACTTATTTTCAGAAGAGGACAGAAAGCAAGAGATCTTTTCAAGAAAGGAGGGTCCAGCAGAGAGAATAGGGAGTTTACTCCCTTGTAGATATTTGAGACATGAATATAGTGTAACATAGAATATCTAATACATAATCTACTGCTGTACCTCTTTCAGCTTTTTTGCCCAAGGTTTCTGAGCTTTCCTAAATCCATCTTCTGCTTCTTTGGTTTCCTTAAATCCTCCCATCATTTGCTTATGAAAGGCTTCCTTCTGCCAGTTCTTGATTTTTTCAAAGTCTTCATTCATCAGTGAACTTTTTACTTCTAGATGTAGTTCACTCACTTTTTCAGCTTCTGACATAAAAGCACACCAAGCCCTTTCTACTGTTCCATACTGTGGGCCTAAACACAACAGAAAGTGTCATTCTCAGTAACCATCACCCACATGGAACTTAAATTCCCAAGAAACTACCTGAAGCTATTGGTTTATATTCACTTGTAAACAGCAATATCAATGCAAACCTAGAAAACAGAAGTTGCTTTTCAGATAAATTCCGAATCTTACAAATTTTTACACCAGAACAATATTCATTTAGCCTGGCCTCCTTTTCACTGTACTGTGATTCTAGATAGCGCACTTATTACCTCCTTAATGATCTGCCTTCAGTTTCTCAACATGGATAACCAGGAAAGGACAAACTATATCAGAATATCTTAAAATGCTATCAGATTAGTCTCCATTAGAGCAATGAATGTCTTTTTTTACTAGTCTTTCCTTACAGCCACTGCACCCTCGAAGGAGGTGATCCTGCCCTTTTGCTCTGCTCTCATGAGACCTCACCTGAAGTATTGTATGCAGTTCTGGTGTCCTCAACATAAAAAGGACATGGAACTGTTGGAACAAGTCCAGAGGAGGCCCACAGGGATGATCGGGGACTGGAGCATCTCCCATAAGAAGACAGGCTGAGAAAGTTGGGGCTGTTCAGCCTGGAGAAGAGAAGGCTACGTGGAGACCTCATAGCAGCCTCCCAGTGTCTGAAGGGGGCCTATAAGGATGCTGGGGATGGACTCTTCATTAGGGACTGTAGTGACAGGACAAGGGGTAACTTAAACAGGGGAGGTTTAGATTGGATATAAGGAAGAAATTCTTTAATGTGAGGGTGGTGAGGCACTGGAATGGGTTGCCCAGGGAAGTTGTGAATGCTCCATCCCTGGCGGTGTTCAAGGCCAGGTTGGATGAAGCCTTGGGTGACATGGTTTAGTGTGAGGTGTTCCTGCTTATGGCAGGGGGGTC
>NDXB01009616.1:0-18688 GCA_002631895.1 Agapornis roseicollis
TTTTTATGTTGAGGACACCAGAACTGCACACAGTGCTCCAGGTGAGGTCTCACGAAAGCAGAGCAGAGGGGCAGGATCCCCTTCCCTTGGCTATAGGCAAAAGCGCTCTGGGGGAGTGGTGGTTTGTGAGTGGCCCTGGGAGAACGGGCCCTGGAAGTGCAGAGTGATGGCTGAAGAGGGACGCTGCTGACTGACTGGTGCCTCTGGGTACCTCCTGCTGCAGATGCTGTTGTTGCTGGGCTCTGCCTGTGTGCTTCCAAGTGTGCGGTGATGTCTTTTAAGCGCCAGTGTTGTGTGGGTCAAGTTAAAGTATTGTAATATGGCTCTAAAAATTACAGGTTCACTCTCATACGTTCTTAAATCAGTGTTTGTGTCACAAGAAGCATTTGGCCCTTTGTGGTAATTGGGCTTCCAGTCATACACTGGTGAGAAGTATGAAGAATCTAGAGGCTTGATTGTCATTATATAGAGAATTACCACAGAGAACCTTCTGCTGCTTGGAGAAAGTGTTTCTGTTTTAAGAGATAGCAGTACAAATGCTTTGAACCAATAAACTCTGCTGCAACCTTTTTATTCTGAACATTTCGTCATTGTGCTGGAATTGATTTGAAAGTGAAGTTAATAAACAGCAAATACGATTGGTTTAATTATCTGCACTTAGAAATGCAAAATCTAGATAAATGGTATCATGAAAGATACAAAGAAAAATGAGTGTTAGAGTCCCTGGAGCTGTCAGTGCCATGTTGAAGGGTATAATATAGAAGTGTCTAAAGAGGGTCCAGTGCAATACTGAATGTCAATGTAGCACGTACCAGTGTCCTAAGGACAGCATCGTTATGTTAGCAAAGTTTTGGAACACACACTTCTCTGGTTGGTTTATACCGAGGCTCTTGGTAGGATTTATAGGGGCCTGCAGTAAACCTGGAGAGGGGCTTTTGACAAGGGCCTGTAGGGACAGGCCAAGGGGAATGGCTTGAACCTGTCAGAACAGGGGAGATTTAGATGAGGTATTAGGAAGAATTTTTTTTCCTGTGAGGGTGTTGAGGCGCTGGCACAGGGTGATGGCCCACCGCAGCTGTGGCTGCCCCATCCCTGGCAGTGCTCAAGGCCAGGTTGGACACAGGGGCTTGGAGCAAGCTGCTCCAGTGGAAGGGGTCCCTGCCAGTGGCAGGGGTTGGAGCTGGAGGAGCTTTAAGATCCCTTCCAACACAAACCAGTCTGTGACTCTATGATATATTCACATGGGGAACGTATCTAGTAAATCCAGAGTAGAGCAACCCCACACCAGCACATTTTGCAAGAGATGCCTTCTGATCTCCAGTTAGCTCAGAGAGCAGTGCTATAATCAGCCTAGACCAAGCTCATATCAGGAGAGCCAGTGCTGCTCTTCTCTTTGCTATCCTGCTTCTCCCTGTGTTCAGGTAGAGCTGTGGAGTAAGTTGGATCAGATCACACATACAACCTAGAGCAGGGCTGGGATGAAGGGGAGGGCAGATCAGTCTCTCTTGGCAACACTCTGCAGTTAGGACTGCCAAAGCTAAACAAAACTGGGTTCATCTACTCCAGCGTCTCTATCTCAGTGTCCTTGAGGATACCGATATCTCCTTATTCATAATAGATATGGCTTTTTTAAAAGTGATTTTACCAAACAGCACTTAACTAATACAAACTGTTCATGACGGGTACATGAACAGTTATTTTCTATCTTGTTTTTTCAAGTCTTGATTTTTACTGGAAGAGGTCATACCCATTCTGTTTAAGAGTGGTGCTTTTTAAATAGATTCCAAGTAGGAGATGTGTGAGAGAAGCAAAAGGCTAAGCAATACTTTGAAGTTTAACAGTGTCTATAAGATACCTTTTTCTCCATGGCCGCTTTTGATTGATAACTTAATTCTGCCTGCCCTAGCATAGTTACAATCATACTGGGCAGGAGGACTACCCAAACTACATTACAAGAGAATTCTGCATTTAACTTTAGACATTCTAGCTTTACATCTTCATTTTGTTATTAACATTTTCTTCTTCAAAAGTGTTACAATTTGAGCCTGATTTTCTGTCTTATTAAACTCTGCTACTTGCAGTGGGGTCTTTTGAAGACTGTTAGCAGCCAGTAAATTTGCTCTTTCTCCTTGTGACCAGTTTAGGAGGGCATTCACAGCATTCAAGTGACCAGCCTTGCATGCACAGTGCAGCGCCGTGTCCCGGCTGCTGTCTAAGGCATTAATGGCTGCCCCATGGCTCAGCAGCACGTTGATGAGGTCACTGTGCCCGTGCTCTGCTGCAATATGCAGTGCAGTCTTTCTCCAGATGTTTCTATCATTGATATTTTTATTTTTCCCTGATGCCAGAAGAAGTTTTACAATCTCTATGTTTCCCTTGATGGCTGCATAGTGCATTGGAGTGCATCCATCCATATCCTTAACTCCAAATCTTGCTTTTCCAGCCAACAGGACTTCCACGATGCCAAGATGTCCTCTCACAGCTGCGGTGTGCAGGGGAGTCTTCTTCTCTTTGTCTTGTGCATTGGGGTCAGCTTTAGCATTCAGAAGCATCTCTACCATTGTTCTGTCTCCCCTTTCAGCAGCAAAATGTAAAGGGGATTTTAACTGCTTATCCTTAACATTAACATGGGCTTTGTGGTGCAAGAGCTGTTGGGCAGCATCAGTGCTACCTCTTTGACTTGCAATATGCAAGGGAGTAACAAACTCTTTAGTGACAGCATTAATTTGGGCACCAGCATTAACTAGAAGTCCAATTAATGCTCCTTTATTATGAAGGGCAGCAACATGGAGTGGGGTTTCATGGGCTTGGTTCCTCAGATTAGTTTCCATCCCCTTGTGCAGAAGCAGATGTACAGTGGAAGCAGCCCCAGCTTGAACTGCCAAGTGCAAAGCTGTGTCTGAAGCAGGAGTCCTCATTCCAAGGTTTGCTCCCTTTGTGATTAGAACTTCTGCAGCTTCAGCTTTGCCTGTTTCACACGCCAAGAGTAAAGGAGTGTACCTCATGTCATTGAGAGCATCGATATCTGTACCTCTGTCAATTAAAGCAGCTATAATACTGGGCAGATTTTTCTGCACAGCACTAAAAAGAGCTGATTGCATTACTTCAGATGGAAAATCTTTGGAATATTCTAGTAGTATTTTGAAGATGGATGGGTGGTTGCCATTGAAGGCTCTTTCAGCCATGTTGGAATCAACACTGGCTCCGGCTTGTAGCAGTACTTTTGCAGTGTTTTCAGACCCGTGAGACACTGCATGACTAAGAGGAGGCTGACCCTTTTCATCCTTTCCATCAATGGAGGCACCAGCCTTCAGAAGCATTTTTGCCAGGCTGCTTTCGTCTTTAAGAGCTGCCATGTGCAAAAAGTTGTGCTGGTTCCTGTAGCTTCTTGCCTCTTCTTCCACAAGTATCTTCACTATGTGACTGTGGTTATTCTGTGCAGCCAAATGAAGTGGTGTCTTGCCTTTCATATCCGAACTGTACAGATAAGCACCAGATTGGAGCAGCGCTTTCACTGCATCACCGTGACCTTTCTCAGCAGCCCTGTGCAGCGGTGTTCTTCCATTCTTGTCCTTCACATCCACCTTTGCACCTTTGCTGATCAAATATTCCATTACGGTTGCATGTCCATTAGCAGCTGCAACGTGCAGAAGTGTTTCACTTGAGGAGTTTGGCACATTAATATCGTTGTCTTTCAATGTCTTCTCTAACTCAGAAAGATTGCCCTTAGTGACTGCATCAAAGATGCCAACATCAGAGTGGTGTTTTCTAGGTTTTGCTGTCTTTGACAGTTGAAGTTGTTTTCCTTTCTTACTAATAGCCCATTCTTTCTTTTTAATTCGAGGATTACCTTTTTTCCCCTGGTGCCATTCATTGCTACTTTCAAACCAAACCTTGTCTTTTTCAAGTAAATATCCTACTAATTGTCTTCTAGCATCTCCAATGCTTTCATTTACTTCACTGACGTATTTTCTTATCTTGCTGTAAAGTTTTGGCTCCACTTGCTTTAAACATGGATAAAAAAAGAGCCTACAGGCTCGTTCACCATGAGACATCAGTAGGTCTAAAACTCGAGAGTTCTTTTCTGTTCGTGTCCTGTAGAAACTCATGACCATCCTTTTCTCTGGGGTAAAAACACCATTGTCTATTAGCCAGTTCAGAAGATGGTCTGGGTGGATTATGCCTTCTACGAGCTCTTCTTTTTTAGTCTTTAGGACTTCAATTGCATATGGATTTGTGAATAGGCTGGTTGAATGCATGATCACATTACTAAACAAAAAGTGAATTGAGCTATTGTTTGATATTTGAAGTCAGATAGGAAATAGCAAAGCAGACTCACATCACTTCACACATTCTTTTCATACAACTATGAACCAACAACCGTTGTACTTCAGTGATAAATCTTTAAAGAATGAGAAAGAAATCAAAACTCCCTCACCTTTGCTTTGCTGGTTGTTAGAAGTCCTTTGATCTTCTCTAGTCTTCCTTAGCAACGAGTAAAGTTTAATAACAAAACAAAATCTGTGATATGCAAAGGTATTCCACGGGGGAGATTTCTTCCAGATTTTTTAATGAAATAATTAGGGAGGTAAAAAAGATGGTTTTGTGACTCTGGTATTTGAATAGCAGATATTTGTTTATCAAGTTCCCGGCCCCTCTGGCCAAGCTGTGTTTTGTAGGTGCCTAAATGACCAGTCTATTAAACATGACAAAGGAGAATGCACAGCATAGTTACTGTTGCCGTGATTACATACCTTGTATGATCTTCAATGAAAGAGTACACACTGCCAGCTGTAATGTAATGAAATAAAAAGATGAAGACCTAGAGAAAAATAATCTGTACAAGCAGCTAGTTATAAAAAGGGATCCGGCCTTTCTAATATGAGTTACATCTTCAGTCTATGAGGTATATTTAACTTAAAGGCTATTTAGATTGTCATTCCTGCTGTAACCTGGAGTCTGTCTGGAATTTAATTCTTTTCCATAAGGTGGATCAAGGCATGTGATTCAGTATGCAACATTTAAAGTATAATTAAATAGAGCTTCAAATCTGTGAATATGTATAGTCTTCAAAATGGGTGTAGGGCCTTTGAATCTGGCTGTAATTAATTTAACTTATTGGTGTTAAAATTCCTTATGGAGAGAAGGAAATAATAATCACCTACACGTTTTGAAAGCAACTGAGAGAGAAATAGAGATTACAGAGTTCTGTAAGAGCTAGAAGGAAAATGAGCTGAGAAGCTGAAAGCTTGACCTTATTTAAGCAAATGGGAAATGTTGCCATGTGTTTCTTAGCTCAGCACCCTTTCCACTGGGTGCTGCTGCCTTTGCTGGGGTTTTCTTTAATAGTATGTACAATGTGACTGATAAGAGTTTTAATTTGCATTCTGTTGACTTTAGTTTCATAAGTAAGATCGCAAAGCTTATTATATATATATAAAGATTTATTGAAGAAATTGCAGTGAAAGGTGAGATTTTTAATATATATTTTGAAAGGCAGCCAGTTACCAAGTCAGCAAGTTTGACAGCCAATGTAAGAGCCCAATAATTCCTCTGAAATGCAAAGAAGGGCACTACACCAAGAACAGCAAAACCTTTGTCATTTATGTAATGATTGGTAACGCCTGACATGGAAAACCTGGCTTTATTGTAGGGAGTCAGGAGGCCTAAATTGTGTTCCCAAATCTGTGAATGACTCAGTCTGTGATCTGCAAATTATCCAGTCTGAAGATTTGACTTAACAAAGTACTGAAGATCTGTCCATGTCTTGAGTAAATTAATAGGCCTCTCTCAAAGGTTGCTGAAATTGGATCTTTACATCACTATTGTTATTATTCCCATCCAAAATAGACATAGCAATACCTGATCTTCATCAGGGACTCTAGTGAAAAGACAAGGGGTAATGGGTTTAATCTTCAGCGGGGGAAGTTCAGGTTAGATTAAAGGAAGAACTTCTTTACTGTGGGGGTGGTGAGGCACTGGAACAGGTTGCCCAAAGGAGTAGTAAATACTCCATCCCTGTCAGTGTCCAAGGCTCAGCTGGACAGAGCCTTGAACAACAAGGTCTAGTATGAGACTCACCTGTCCATGGCAGGGGGTTGGAACTGGATGACCTTAAGGTCCTTTCCAACCCAAACCACTCTATGATTCTATAATTACTTTCACAGCAAAGTTTTAAGTTCTGGCAATGGGAAATGTTCTGGGAATTAGTTCTGAGCTGTATCATTAATACAGACAGCACCAGGATGTGTAGAACTCCTGAAAACTTCTAAACCAGAGATCGTGATACTCTTTTTAAGTCTGAGAGCATGGCCATAGTTTTCTGGTGTTCTGGATACAGAAGTTTTATTGGCAAACAGTACAAAAGAAGGATGCAGTACTCCTAACTGGCCTTGAGGAGGAACATTTGATCAATATATCCAGACAGCATCTCTCTCAGAGTCACTACGGGACTTCATTTGGGGAAGATAATATGCAGCACATCAGTTGTTACTAGATGCAAATCCCTGTTCAAAATAGAGTAATGCATTTTTTTAGACAAGTTCTTCATGATAAACATGTGACTAATGAGGAAAATTTGTCTTAAAACAAGAATCACATTTGACAAGGAAATTTTGGAAGCTTGTGGTATAGATTCAGTTTTAGAAGTTGTGTTTTAAAATCTCTTATTTTTTAATTAGTATTTAACTACTTTTAGAATTGAGCCTTTGTTCCAACAATGACTTCACAAAGAGATTGAGAATTGGCTCTTTGAAGCATGCTTTCTGTTTGTATCTTTTTTTAACATACTAACTCTATTTATTTGACATAAATGTTTTAGAGAAGGCAGAAATATTAAGGTTCCACATCCCTTCTCCTTTAATTAAGTGTATGAGACTACAAACTTGTGGGGTTGTCAGGAAGCTCTTCATTAAACACAAGAGTGGTAAAATCTAATATTACTAAAGATCTAAGAAAAGAAGTAAGCTGAAGAGAGGAAAAGGCAAATCTTTTACATTTATCATTATCCTTTACATATATGTGTTGTCTGAGGGGCAGAAAGTGATCTTTCTTTTCCGTGCTAAGCATTTCTATTTCTTTTGGCTGCACATGCCCAAGGACTGTTCCCTGTTAGGTTATTTTGCAAAGAAAATGAATGTGTTTGCTTCTGTCTTCTTTGGCAGATAGCATTTAAGGATCTTTGTGCTCTGCATTAAGGGTATATATCACAGGTGATGTGCATTGAAGAGATATGTTTTACTTGAGAAGAATGTAGTAAAAAGTTCTGATTAGTACTAATGCAGCTGGGAACAACATGGTAGAGTATAGAGCAGGACTCTGAAAGGGCAGGTGATGCTGTTGATAGGAAATATCTCTGCTTTTGCCTCTGCCAAGTAAGTGCCCTTATAGGGAACTGTTTTAACGTGGCTATAGCTGGGAGGCTTGCGCCAGTTATTTCTGATATGCAATCTCAGTTGTGCTACTAACTTGTGTCCTTGGGCAAATCACTTAATCCCTGTGCCCTGTTTACACAAGCATTAAAAAAGGAAATATTTTCTACCTCACAGACATGTCCTAAGTGTTTATTAATGTTGGTGCAGTGCTTTGAAGTTACAGAGTGCTTTGAAGTTTTTGTCCTTTGAAGTACTGTTTTCTGACTTCTCAAAGATGAACATTTATGTCTTAAATTAACACGTGCCCGTGTTTTCTAGCTTATTTTATGTTGCTAGGTCATCACCGAATATACATTTAATTTTCTCTAGTTTAATTTCTCCAAGATGAAAGCAACCCAAACTACACCTTGCAGGCTGTTAGCTGGACACGGGAGGTGGTGTGGCCGCCGCAGTGAAGAACCTGTAGAGGTCACCATTTCTCCACCGAGGCTTTCCCACTGAGCCTGTTGTTACTGTCTTCTGCTGGAACGGCGTGTAACGCGACTGAATGACTTCCAGTAACTCCTTATATTCTCTAGGGCATTTTCTCGATCAAATTGATGGCAAGTCAAACATTAATAACGCAGTTTCACTCACCGTGATATTTTTATGTTTCCCAATGTGTAATTTCATTTATGGCAGTTGTTTGCAGTAATGCCAACTGCTTATTGGGAACATATCTCGCTGTAAAATAACCAGTCTGTAAGAGATAATAAAGCCAACATCATTATCAAACATCATGAGGGATGGAGAACTATATTTGCATTAATAAACATGGCTCCTGAATAAAGCTTTGTTTTTGAGAACCAGAAATCTAAGCATGGTCTAGCTGGCTGAGGTTGAACTATATTTAGATAGAACTAGATTGAGAAATAGGAGTGCTAGAAGTGTTCACAATGATGATTAGAGTGCACTTGACTGATTATAGCACTGGGAGAGAAGCTGACGAGTCAGAATGTCTGCAAGAGAGACAAAATGTAGTACTTAGTTTTGCCTAAAGATGAACTGCAGTAAATCAGGGAAGTCAAAGGGGAGCTTTGGCACTGAGTGATTTTGTTTGTGTTAGTCATATTGCTGTAGAGACAGACTTGGGGCCTTCCTGGTGCTGAGGAATCTCTACCCTGGCTGGTATTTAAATGTGAGGTGTTCCCTAGAGTGGTGCTGTCCTCTGAGCGGGACTGACACACACAGAACGTGTGTATCATTATCAGGGGCTGAGCAGGGGCCTGCTGGAGGGAGGGGAGACCTAATCTATCCAGTCTCCTGTTTTGAATCTAGACTTGCGCTCCAGGCTCCCATCTTATCCAATCTGCACCTTAGGCATTGGCAGGGCACAACCACCCCTGCGGAGTCCTCTGCCAGGTCCTATCCTTGACAGAGGTGCCTCACAGAAGGCACAGCTTCCCTGTTTTGTCTGCTTTTCATTGATGCCATAAGTAATAATACAACAGCTGATATAATAATTCAGGTATTTTATTCTATTTCCAAACAAAGTCACAATGTTATCCCCACATTGTAGTGCTATTTCCTCAAGTATAAACAAAAAATGACGACCCTGTTAAGTGCTGCACCTGTACGATGCAAAATGTTCTTCTTTCCAAACATTAGTGTATACTTTTATGACATTCCCAACCTGAGGTAACTGTAAGTGGATGATCCACATCTGCAAAGCGCCTCAATGGTGTAAATGCTGATAGAGTAGAGCAAGCTGTTTGTCTGGATCCAAGTGTAGGAATGCGGCTTAACAACCATAACTCAGCCAAAAGTTAGGATGGGGATTGTTTTGCAGCTTACCGTACATATATTTGTACATTTCAGAAACCATAGTTTTGCCATTCAGGTTTTTTAATCATGAGATTTAAGTATTTTTCCACAGTTCTTAATGCAGTTACTTGCCAGGGAGCTTTCTGGGAAGCTACATAGTAGAGATAGAAGGAAAATAAAGCTTTCTAATTTAGCTTCACAAAGCTAAAGCAAGGCAACGGTCATGATTCAGAACACAATAAAGAAAACAAAAGTTGGTTTGAAACAAACAGAACAAATGTCAATGGTGATATGATATATTTAGTTACTGCAATTTTTGTGATGCAAAGTAAGAAAAAGAAATAGTACATTTTCTTTGTGTCTAAGTGATGAGTATTACTGGTTATTTGTTTCTATATGTATTTATTCTGCTGAAGTTCTACTGTTACAAGCTTAATTTAAATTTGACAGCTGAGTTCCCTATTTAATCTAGTGACTAAACCTGGTCACTAATGCTGATCTTATTAATGAGATACCATTTTCCAATTCACTGGCTTAAAGTTTTATTTGTATCACAATTTTTGTCTTAAAATTTTACAGGTTTGAACGTGTCTTTTCAGACCGATGCTAATAGAAAGCAGTTATGGAAAAATGCTAACCCTTGTATCATTAGCACAAATGTAAGTGTTTGTAAAAGTATTACGTTACTAAATGCTGAGGCAGCTTCAAGGAACAGCAAAACCAAATGGAGTTTTGGAGAGGCCACAGTTTTTCTTCAAAACAGGCAGATTTCTTTTCCAAACCAGCTCTTGTGGTTTGGAGTCAGACACATGCACTTTGTCAGTGCATCTTAAGAAGGAAATGCTGTATTGAAGTTCTTTGACTTCAACAGACCAAGATCCTCCTTACACCCCCTGTACTAACATTAAAGGCAGCATTGCTCCCAGAAGGTGAATATGGTGCTGCCTTTGCATGTCCCACAGAAGCCTTTTTGGCCAGATTTGCCCTGTAGATGTAATTTGTGAGAAGCCATTCTGAATGCACACAGGTACATGAGCAGGATTTTGTTCTTCTTGGTTGTAAAATGCTGTAGATATGACTAGAGACTAATGTGACTTTGAAAGGAAATCATGTTTTGCCACCTCATAAAGCAGCTTTAATTGCTGTTATTTATGAAGTTATTACAGTTAGATGTCAAGCATCAGACATAGTACAGACATTTGCCCAAACAATGTCTTGCTAATGAAGTCTCCACACACACACACTTTGAAATCTTGCCCTCTCTGAGGAGTCCATTTACAGTAAAACATATATAAATTGTATTTAGTATGTCAGAGTAAATCCATTTATATAGTTCCACGGCTGTTTTTTTTCCTGAACTTGAAGAAAGGTGAAACATACTTCAGCTCAGTGTGGAAAACAATCTCAATATTTCTTTGTTCTGGTAAGAAAAATTGTGTTATAATTACTCTGTAAAAAATGCAGCAAGAGTTCTGCTTTAGCAATAGGAAGTTTAGCTTCTAGTACCACTGCTACCAGTAGCAGCAGCAGCAAAAAGACACTAGTCCTGCAAGAGGGAGAGCAGAAAGTAGTGAATAGAAGCTCAGTTAATTTCTTCTTTAGACCTATTAAAGGGCAATTGAAACAGTTGGGCCTGGCCAAGTCTTCCTGATAGACTTCATGTAATACATCAGAGAAGATTTCCAGCATCTGCTGCCTTCTCCACAGCTGTCAATTCAGGGCTCCATAAATTCCACCCCTTCTTTATAGCCTAGCTTTGTTTCTTGTTTCTCCATTTACCTTGAAGCTGTTTTCTGCATTTCCTTCTCTTTGAGCTTGGAAAGGTGGCTGTTGCACTGTGAGTCCTTTATGGGTTTGCTACTGCCATAGTTTTACTGATAACAATTAGCAGCATTTAAATGTGATCTGTGCAGCTTCTTTATGCCCTTGAGTGACTGTAATTCCTATGTTAATTCTTTGCCTCTCAGGTTTTCAATAGCATCGGTCCCTACAGTGTGGAAAAGCAAGGAAACTCAGGGTTAGAAAGACTCTCTGTTAGTGCTGGTTTAGCTTAGCTTCACTACTCTTTCTTTGTCTAGAATGTTGTATTTAGAGGAGAAGTAAGTTGATTTTGGTTATTTCATGTCAAATGGCTAAAATGTAACTTTGATTTAAATTCTACTTATCTTACTGTTCAGTTATCCATCACCAGTGCATCTTCTTTCTTTCCTGATTACCATTCTTAACATTCAGTTGTACTCCATCCTGATCAACTAGTTAAAATCATCTTGGATTTTTAGTTGCATTCAATCCATGTTTGTTGTACATCAAAATGAAATGTAACTGTCCTGGAATAGCAATGCTACAAAATCATTGGATGTAATTAATTCTTTCTTATTAGTGTTCATAATTCTATCATTTGGTGAGTACCTTTTGTTCAGTTTTGTAGTATTTCTCATTGCTAGAGGGGTTTCTGAGGCTTATAGACTTGATCTTTTCATGTTATCTCCTCTTTCTGATTCCAGTACCTTTCCCTGTTTTATGTTTGAATCCTCTGTCTTTGAGTCTTTTGGTTTTCCTGGAATGTCTGTGTCTTCTTGCATGTCAGGATCTGGATTCCTGCACCTCACATTAGTTCTAATTCAGCAATGTATATAATTATCTATCTAACTGCAGAAGGGCACCTCAGGAGAGTGTAAGTTTGACTCCCAGAAACATCAGTAGGACATTGGCACCTCTTGTCTTTGTCTGAATTCTACTTTAATGTTAAGGAACTGATGAGTTGGAGCATTGAATCAGGACCTCAGCTCTACCCCTGTCTGTCTGACTCCGTGAGAAATAGCCTTGTTGATTTGGATAGCTCCCTAAATCACAAAGTCCTGACAACTCCTCCAGATTCATAGTGTTTGCTTTCCTTGGCATATCCCAAAACATCCTTCTCTGCTCAGCTGCACCTGTGATATTCCAGCAGCTCTCTTTGTTCCCAAGCCATTATGTCTTCCTACTCAAATTTCCATTCAAAGAGTGATTCATGCAGCAGGGGAAAGGCATGACCTAGCTGCCCCCTCAGTTTCCATCGCTTTGCAAATCATGTGCAGTCTCATCTGAACTGGAGTTTTCATTTCAGACTTCTCTATTCCCATTCCTACAACTAATTCTTTTATTCCTTACTCCTGTATTGTACATTGTGAGCAGGCAAATGTTTGCTGCATAAAGAGGCTTTTTCAAAAACCCCAAACCTGCTTTGGTCACAGGAGCAAAGCTAACACACCAGCATGGATTTTCTTTCCTCTAGGAATGCTTTTTCTCACAGCACGTGAACACATCTGGCTGGTACCTGTGCTGTAGCTATGTTGTGGACAAAGCAGAAGCTTGACTCATTATACCTGCATCATCATAATAGCTTTCATACTCTGAAGGTTTGTTCTGATGTCCAGCTAGAGAGAATTGCACCAACAGTCTTTACAAAATCTCTTCAGTTACTCTAATGTTTCTGATGTCTTCCATTGTCCTCTGTACTACTTCCCTCTCTATCCTTTGATTACCCACTTCTGCCTTTCTGAGTCTCCTCTTCTACCATTATTCCTCTGTCATTGACCCACTTGTTTACAACTTCAGTCTCCTTTACTGTGCAGTAGAAGCATTCCCTATTTGAGAAAGCTTTTAAGCTGTATTTTGGGTTGGTTTTCCCCCTCCCATTGCCTAAATAGCAGTTCTGGGTTTACAGGATGCTTGGAGTTAAACTGTATTCTCTGAGACTTGTAGGACTCCTGCCAGGTGACATGGTAGATGTTGAAGAGGAATCTAGACCTGTTGTGGTCTACCTGTAGGTAGATTTTCTGCTGTTACACTTCCCAGTGAAGCAAATTCTTTGGCTCAATATGTGTAGCATCATAGTACACAGAACAGTAATGTGCCTGCCAAGGATTTTAGAAGACCCAGATTAAGGAAAGAACAGGGATTTTTAGCAAGTACTTGTGCCATGAATGAGCTACAATAAGTAAAGAGATGAATTTAAGAATCAACCTTATTTCTCCCTCATGTCACAAGATATCAGGAAAGCTTAGATTCAACTAGCAGTTACAATAGTACCATGAAAATGGGATCAATGTGACATTAAGAAGTGAAAAAAGGGATATTGTTGTGACAGCCCAAGTGCTGTTAGTAACTTCATGTTTAATTCCATAAAATATCACTATTTAAAAAGTATCTGACACAGCCAGAGCTTGCAGTGGAATTCAGAGCAAGCATACTAGGGGGTGTACATGGCCATGGCATCCTTGCTGGAAATACTGGCAAATTTAGCATAATTGTAGCAGATTCTGTCTCAGCTTTGTGCTTTCTGTATGGTTTTGGTTTGGTATCTATATTACTTTCTTTCTGAATCTCTTAAAGCTGTTAAACATCATCTGTGCTCTGTAGGCTTGCTTTGTGTTAGTTTATTTTGCAACAGGTTGCACTAATGCTCTCTAGATGTGACTTTCAGTTTTGCATGGCGTGGCACCAAACCCACCAGAATGGTCGTTTGTTCCCCCTTCCCCCCTTTTACTCCCTGGCATAATTTCCATGCAACAAAGCCTTTCAAAAATAAGGAAGGAAAGTGCCTTCCTGTACAAGCTTCCTGTGAATCCCATCCAGATAGAAAAGGCTTGTGTAAAAGCTTGGCAGGCAATCCCAGCATATGCCACTTAGTGACTTCCTTATTTTATTCCATCATTCCACGTAGAGCAAATGCATCTGCACATCAGAGTAATTTCCATTCGTTTTCAACGAAGAAATATGAAATTCTACACAAATTTCCTATTTGTGTAGAACACCCACATTTTCAGTTAAAAGTTTTGAATGCTGACAGCATTAGTCAGAGGAAATCCTGTGTGAACATCCAGCACTTCAGTTGGACCTTCCCCTGGATCATGCCATAGAAGGAGTTTGCAGGAAAACATTCTGTTACTCCGAAACCCTGCATAGATTTTTAACCCTTTACTTGGTATGACATTACTTTTGTCTTTTCCAAAGCCCCTTTCTCATTGTCTTGTGAACAAAACAGTATTGAAAACCTATCTGTTTCAATGCTAAAGCTTTCTGTGTTTTAATAATATACCCGTAGCATTCTGCAGATACATATGTGTATATATATATATTCATTCTAAATAATCATTTTGGTTGTATAGGCCAGAGTGGTCATTTATACTCGGCTACACATTGAGTTTCTGTCTGTTTTTAACTTATACCTATAAACTAGCTCTTTTTTAACTCATGGAATCACAGGGTCATTTAAATTGGAGTGTAGATATCCATGAACACCAATATAAGCTATTCAGAAGAAAATGGATTTGAATTAAATATATTGGTTTAGATTATTAGATTATTAGGTTATTAGATATTTAGATTATTAGATATTGGTTTAGATTATTTAGATTATTAGATTATTAGATATTTAGATACAAGGGAACCAAGTGCTTCTAAGATGTAGATCTTCTTTATAGTTGCATATATATGGTTAATGCTCATAATATATTACATTAAAATACTATATACACTATAAATATTTCAAAATGTTTGGTGCTTAAATATTTTATTGAGCAATTTTATTGCTCAGCCAGTCCCCAGCGGACTGGGACAGGACATGAGACCTCATGGAGGGGATGTTAGAGACCTGTCCCCCATCCTCTCCTGCAGTTGCCACATCAAAGGTGGCCATGAAACATAACAAGCAGTTGGTGGAGGTCAAATTGTAAGTTAGGTGCATCAGTTTGAACTCGTTTTCTGTTTCTGAGACACTGTCTTGGACAAAAGGATGCAAAACAGGAGGTTACCACAGAGAGCAATTCATGCGCACCTTAGGCACTGTGAATGGCAGTGGGGCTCTGTGCTCAGAGGAGGATTAACTGGGCATGAACTTCAGTGTCAGCAGCACGTTGCTGCCTTAAAGAACAGACTCGGACTGTGATGCTGAGAGGGCAAATACATTAATATTCATGTTAATTATTAGCATCAAACAACCTGCACAGCTCACTAGAAATGGAAAACTTAGAAAGCCAACATAACTTTGTAATTCACACTGTAACATGGTCAAGGCATTGATGAACAGAGCCATGTTGCACAGGAACATTTTCACATCCCATGGGTGAACCAACTTGGGCAGTTTCTTTGCCTTTATTTAAAAGGGGCCACCTCCCAATGGACATTGTATCTCTTAAGAAAAAAACAAATAAATCCTAGTTATCATTTTCATTTAGTGGGAAAATCCCACACATGTTCAGATCTTGCAGACCAGCTGGCTTAGATTAAGATTTCAGAGTTAAGGAAAGGATCTCAGAGCATCAAGTATCAAATAATAGCTAAAATCAAGGTTAGAATGAGGCTTGTGATGTTAGGCATGGCAAACATATATTAGGCAAATGAACTAATGAGAGGGGTTTAGTGATGTGGTGAATCATAGTACTCCAGGTTTAGGTCAAAATACAGCACTGCTTAAATATAGTTGAAGTGAATCAAAATACATTTAAATATATCATTTTTCATAGGTGAGAGGCTTTAGAATATGCGAATACTGACAGATGACAACAAAAGAAATAGAAAGCCATTGTAAAGTGTCACGTGTTGAGAGCCCTGTTCTTATTCTGGCTCTTCTCCTGAATTTCAAGAGCCTGTCATATATTTTTGGAGCTGCATCATTCCAAATAATCATTTTTGGTTGTATAGGCCAAAGCTATCATTTTTACTTGGCTACATGTTGCGTTTCTGTTTGTTTTCAACCTATTCTTATAAAACACCTCTTTTTTAACTCATGGAATCACCGGGTCATTACAATTGGAGTGTAGATGTCTATGAAGTCAGTATTATTCTGAAGATCCAAACCAGAGGGAGGATTTAGGCCAAGCCATAGGGTTTGGGTTTGGATTTGGGGCTTTTTGGTTTTGTTATTTTAAGCCAAGACCTGAAAAAGGAGTTCAGTATTTCTGTGCTGTAAATCTCCCCTGTGCTTCACCCAATCACCAGGGATGGAAAATCGTGTGAGACTATGGGTACCTTCTCATGTGAAACTATAGGTGGAATTCGAACTCACATTCATTGCCTGTTGTGCCATTGTCTGATGTGGTATCAGCTGAACCCCAGAAACACCAAGGAACCTGGTTTGATTTTTGTGTGCTAAGTGCTAGGTCTTGCTTGTTCCCATTTCCATACAGTTGTATAAGACAAGGAGTTTTATTTCTTCTTAATATCCTTAGATCTCCAGTGCCACCATAGAAGTTAGACCCGCCTCAAGAGGCAGGGAAAGGCTGCTTCATAGAGTGATGGACCTGGCTTCTGTGCTGTGATGCATGGTGTGTTTCCAAAGGGATAGCATCAGCTTTCCTTGTTAGATGGGGTGGTGGATGTGTCAAAACACTTGTAGCTAAATACCACTAGAAAGGCTACAGAATATCAGTGGCACTAGTCTTCAACTGAGTTGCTGGTGTTCCTACTTTGCAACAGATTTGGGAATTGAGCTGTTTCTACCAGCAAAAGAGTAACTTTGTCAGATCTTTGCTACCCTAACCTCAAGATTTTGTTGCCTTTGTTACTATACTTTGTCATTGTTACCTTTAGAATGTATAACTGGCTTTGCTAGCAGCAAATTGGGATCATAGATACTAAGTGCGAGAGCATTTTGGTAACTGAATTGCCACATTCAACCCATTGACACATGGAAGCAGTAGCAATTAACATGAAGTTAAACCCTAGCCTCTCTGTTGTTGCCAGTCTGGCATTTCCTGTCCAGTGGAAAACACAGAAGCGATTTCTGCACGTAAGAATGATAACACAGTGAGCAGAGGGGGGCAAGGAAATAGCTTGAAACTAATTTTTGGGTGTGGTAGTGTGTTTTTAAAGTAAATTCAAAACGGAACATGGAAGCCAATATCAGGAACATGTGCAAGAAATTCCATTTTGAAGGCTTTGGATAATAGCCTTGCTGCCTTCTTAAATAATTTCAAATATATATATGCATAAAGTTAGTCGTCTGACAAAACCAGTTTCATAATAAGGTATATAAGGACTCACAGTTCTCCTTCAAGTTAATGGGGGCATGAAAAATGTTCCCTGTGAAAGTCAAACCACGGTTTATAGCTTTGTCCATATGGGAAGTTGAGCTTGTTTAACCCAAAGTGTGAATTCAAATGAAGTTGGTAAAACTGGTGCAAAATCTGCCTGGGCATTTTTGTACTGTAATTTAAAGTGGGAAGAATGGATTTAAGAGTTCTGACTCAATCTGTGGTAATTTGAAGATTGCTGGTGAGCATTTCTTTCAGAAGATGCCACATCCCTACTGCTTGTACCTGCATTTATGTTCCAGCTCTCCTATTGCCCCCTGTCATTTCAGGTGTTTGTAGAGCTGTGTGGTTACAGAAGAAGGGAAGTAATGCACATCAAAATAAATATCCTGCAATATTCCAAACAGCACTACCAGCACAAATTGAGGGAGTGGAAAAGAAGAGGCAGAGGAGGAGGGGAAGAGGTGGCTGCTCAGCCTGGCACCCATGTACAAACTCTGCTTACACACATCAAAGCTGAGCTCCCTCAGGCCAGGAGGTGGATCTGTCAGTGCTCGCCTGGCAGCACCGGCCCTTGATGCGGTACTGGCCAACTGTTTAGCTCCTGCAGCTCCCCAGCTGGCATTTAAACCCGAACTGCTTTAATGGCAGCTTCTTAAACCACCACAGCTGAAGCTGTCCGAGGTCATACAGCAAGGCCCCAAGTTGCATTGAAGACGTTAGGCTGTGCACACTTGCGTACCACTTTGAAACAATTGCTTTTAAAGAGCTAGGGCTCTGTAGCTTTCTTATAAACACAAAAGTTCAGTCTGAGACTAAGCGAATTCCTGATAAGGAAAAAAAGTCTCTGGGACAAAATGCTTTGCTCTTGCTAATTTTCCTTCTTTCTACTCTGGGAATTCTGACATCCTTCTTTCCCAGCATACTAGTACAATGATTTTTAACCAGGTTTTCTTTTCAATACTTACCAGTGGCCTGATTTCCAAACCTGGCATACCCAGCATCTGCAGGACTTGTCCTACTTTGGGTAACTGTCAATCAGTGTTTTGAGAAAGACTCAAGTTGATCAACTTTATACTTTCTCTCACAAAATTACACAGAAGCAAAAGCTCTCAGTAGCTGTGGAGCTTTGTTAGGGGCTCTTCCATAAACATAGTAAGTGGAGGTAGGTTGGGAAGTGTAGAAGCAGGGAATAAACTTTGCTGTTAACTTGGCAAGGGTTAGCTTTGGTCAGTTACCAAACTGGCAACTCTTGTAATGTCAGTGCTGAAATCAGCTACACTTATTGTATAGCTTTACACCGGTTTTATGTCATTTTGTGTATGAAAGGACTTTGTCAACTCTATATTAGAAAGGCTTTATCTGGCTCAGTCAGGAAGCAGGAGAATGGACAAACTGTATGATAGCAAATCCAAACAAGAAAAGTAGAGATGACTTTTGCCTTGAGGAAATTGGGTTCTTCCCCGCCCCCCCCCGCCCCCCCGCCCAAACCGCCCC
>NDXB01009616.1:18799-54600 GCA_002631895.1 Agapornis roseicollis
CCCCCCCCCCTTCAGGTATTTTTGGTCAGATACTTTGTGATTATTTAGCACAATAAAGATCAAATCTTGATTTGGGCCCATACATACCGGTGCAGGCTTCATAGTAAGTCTGTTAGTACCTTTGTGTAAGGAGTTTTGTACAGTTAGTTTGAGAATACCTTAGTGTTTGTATAGGGGAAAAAAAGAGTGTGCAACATGTATATGATGCAGTAGAGTAAAACTTTGCATGTGGAAATTTGTTCCTCACTTACACATGTACTAGGGAGTGCTAGGCTGTGCTTTTAAATCCACTCAGTGGAGACTCAAACCTTCTTCAGTTCTCTCTTTTCAATGTGAGTGCCGTGAATGGCTTTGTGAGTGAATAGCAGCATTCCCTGGATTCTGCCTGCACCATGCCTGCGTTCATAGCTGGTTACCCGAGAAATAAAAGGCACGATAACAGCAATCATCTAAAAGATCTGCCTTCATCATGGATGAAAACTCAGGAAAATAGCCATGGATGCTTGGGTGTGAGCCCTTAGTGTCCTCTGAAATAACTATGATTATTCTATGATTAAAATGGTGCAGGATCTCCCTCCTTGCAGTGATTATTGTAATAATCCAGGGAAGCTCTTAAAATGAACCTTTCTATATGTTTGCATGGTGGTGGGTTTCATGTGGAGGCTTTTCTGGCAACTACACCGTCTGAGCAAAGGCTCATGTTGCAGGCATCTGTGCAGCTTGTTCCAGGACTGTTTGCTTTTGAGCTCCATCTGCTGGAGTTGTATTCTGTTTCCCACATCTTCAGTGTGAGTATGCTGCCAGGTTTCACAGGAATTGCTTCTCATTTAAAAGAGACGAAGGAACAAAGTTCAGAGCTCAGAGGAATTTCTAGCAACTTGCTGGTCCTTTTGCTTGAGGAGTCAAAGTGAGGATTGCTTGGAGAATACAAAGCTCAAACACAAACTAATTGTGAGACTGAGGAAAAGAAAGAACAGGGTTTTCTCCACTTTTGTCTACAGAGGTAGTTTCTGGGTGTTTATAGAGATTTGGATGAATCAGATCAATCATAACCTTCCCATTGTAACTGTGTTTCTCAAATGTCAGAATATTCAAGGACAGAAGGGAGCGTGGTGAAGGTTTAATTTGATTCTTGCAGTTCCATTGTTCTTTAACAAAAAGGGACTGCAAAGAATAATGTGCAAAATTGGAAAAGAGGGTCCTGCTGTGCAAAACCACCCTTAAAAGTGTTGAAGTAGTCAGAGGCTTTCACAGTAAATTATATGATGAGTTTCTACAAGTTTTCTTTGCCAGCAGCACTGTTCTCTGTTCAGAGGAGATATCCTACTTTAGCAACAGGACACAGGGTGATGGCTTGAAACTTCAGGGAAGTTCAGGTTAGATATAAGGCAGAAGCTCTTCCCTGTGAGGGTGCTGAGGTGCTGGCAGAGGGTGCCCAGAGAAGCTGTGGCTGCCCCATCCCTGGCAGTGCTCAAGGCCAGGTTGGACACAGGGGCTCAGAGCAACCTGGTCTGGTGTGAGTGGAACTNGGCAGAAGCTCTTCCCTGTGAGGGTGCTGAGGTGCTGGCAGAGGGTGCCCAGAGAAGCTGTGGCTGCCCCATCCCTGGCAGTGTTCAAGGCCAACCTGCCCTAGTGGAAGTGGTTCCTGCCCATGGCAGGGGGTTGGAACTGGGTGAGTTTTAAGGTCGCTTCCAACCTAAACTGTTCTGTGATTCTTGTCAACAATAATGTGTATGTGTCGAATCAGGACTGCCACCAGCCCTTGCATGCAGGCACTGGTGTTGGCAGCATGTGTAATCCTAAAGATCAAGCATTCCTCTGGAAGATTTGCCTCCTCAAAAAAGCAAACCACCCACATCTGGAATTTTCCTTTTCTGTAGTTATAAGACTAATACTACCTTGCTTCCCCCATCCCTGAGCTACATTCCTACATGTTACTGAGGGATATTCTGTCTCATCATGGGTTTGTGTATATGGTAATTTCAGATATTACTTCCTTGCTGTCCATCTGCCTGTTAACAATATTTTGTATTCACTTACGATGTTTACAGCTTTTTCTTTCCTACACAGCAAACTCTGCCTCAACTGGTTTTAACTTCTTGATGTGGGTAACTCTGTGTTGTTATACGCAAGTCTTGAGTATAGGAATACGGAGATGGAGAGCAGAGAAAGCACTAGGCTTGATCTTAAAGATAAGTATTCTTTTCTTTGCAGTTCTGCCTTGTGCTTCTCATGGACATGGTATACCTCATTCTGTGGTGTATTCAACTGATGCCCAAGCTTGTCCCAGCCTGAGTTGGTCCATCTACCCCCACAGACTTCAGTGATGCTGCCCAGCTCATAACCCCAGAGCCCTGGTAAGAGTGATGCACTTGGACAAAACACTGTACTGATCCAGCTCTGTAACTTCCAGTTTCGCCACTGGTTCTGGCTCCACTGTGCAGTGTCCATATGTGCCGTGTGACACTAGATAAATGATGTAAGCCTGCTGCGCAGTAACCTGGGTGCCTGTCACATTCCTTGCTTCCTGCACAGTTGGGGGGATAACGTCATTAATGGCTCTGCAGCAATGTACTTCACTGAAAGGCCTATTTACTTTCTCAGAAAGTAATCACTGTAATGGATTCCTTAGGCTTTTGCATGGGACAAAACTGTCAGTCATTTTTCACATGAGTTTGGAGGGATATTGTTTGTATTTCCTGACAGCTTCCTATGAAATGGAAAGATAGCTAAGGCATCTCTTGGTTGCTAAACTTCATTGTTAAATGGGTATGTGCTGCCTTAGGCTGGTATTTAAAATGCCATGTTTTGAGGTCAGTATTTCTTACACCTACAGAGATGTAGGCAGTTGAGGACCATGATTCTATTAGTAACTACTACTGTGTTCTGAGATTGGAATTGGCTGGTATATAACTCTTTCCTGCTGTAGAATAAGTTAGATATTGTAACTGTTATTTCTGTAATGACAAGTACTCTGGATTTAAAAGCATGCAGTGAGTAATCATGGCCAACCCCCCTTGTAACTCACCTCTCTTCATGGGACACAAGCATGAGGGTTTTGCTGGGTTTAGTAGAGACCCAAATTCTAATTAATATTCCTGTGTCCCAAACATGTTGTTCTGATTAGAGGCTCTGTGCTAGGCATTTCTGTGGAGCCTGCCCTGTTTGAAACCCTGCCTTTTTCTGACTTCACTTCCTGAATCCGTTGACAACACTCGCAGCCAAACAAAATACATGTTCACAATGCTGTTATTTGCAAAATATTCCCTTGTGAGTACAGCTGGGGCAACAAAAAGAGAGTTTCTCTCTGAGTCTCAAAGAAAACCAGCTATTCCTCATAGAAGGGAGGCACATAGCGCATTAGGCAGTTTTAATCTAAGCAGTTAAGTAGGTGTTAAAACTTTACATTTCACCACATACAAATACAGGCACATCTCTCATTATAGTTTGTGTGTATTGACCACTGAGTGACTTAGTGATATAATGAGAGTGCTGAACTGTAATCTGTGCTGAAGTGAACCAGATAGCAACAGGCTCATAGCCCACTACACTGTTTACAAAACAGATAGTGGCAGAGGGAATATAAACTTACTTTGCCCTGTCTTAAGCCTGATGCTCAGATGAGATGTGGACCAAAGATTCATCTAAATCACTCCTTGTCTCTTTCTGAAACTCTGTAACTGGCACCTTGCTTTGATGGTGGACACCAGCACCTGAGCTGGACCAGGTCAGGTAACTCAAGGCACAGAAACCAACCTGCCAGGTGATGCCCACCTAAGGAACAGTGCTATTACTCAGTAACTCTTTAGCTACAGAATGTCGTACTTGGGAGAGAAGACACATAACTGCAATGCTAAGTGTCCCTGTGTGCGTATTAGGAGAGGGTGGAGCAGACTGTCACTCAGCTGTGTTTAATTAACATAGGATTTTCTCTAATGTATTTATTTAGTATGTAATGAGGTGATGAAGCAGAATGCTTGCTAGTAACATTGAGTCCATAACCCAGCACTGCTGAGAGTTAAACATGCACCTTTGCAGGTAATTAATCTCCTTGCCCTGCTTATTTTGCTAGTTGGCACTTGCTAAATCCCTGTAAAACCACACCCAGCAGTGCTGTGTATTATCCCTCTGCTGTCTATTCCTACATATGGTCAAAATCAACTTACCTTCCGGGTTGCTGACATCAGCAAAATGCACTCTTGGCAAAGTACAGTATCCTCCTAGTAACCCTTTGTTTGGTTGGTGTTGTTACAGTTGTATTCCTCTGGCAGCAGCAAACACCATCTAAACAGTGCCTACCTTGACACTTGAATTTTCATGTGGAGGGAGATCACCATATAACCCTATTGTAAACACTAAAACAACCCGTCATGATAAAATGCATATAATATGGGCAGAAAAAAGGAGGAATGATACTTCTATGCTTCCTGTAAGGAACTGCCTGACATTAGTCCCAAGTTTCAGGGTATCATTTTGGTAACAGTAAAGGTGTGTATGTATCCAATCGTTATCTTGCGAAGTGAGCTTTAATAGGACTATTGCTTATTCCTGTTTTCATGAGAAAAGATACTTTTAACACTGCTCTGAAAAGTTACTATTCACTAATAATGAATTTCTAATATTTCTGGCGGTCTTTTGATAGCATCTATTTCCTCTTGGCTGTTTGGCTCTAAGCAGCAAGCAGGAAAACATCTGATTGCCCTGCAAATATACACTTATTAAACTACACGAATTGGGCACAGGGTTGAAAACCCTGCTGTAATAATTGTGTCCCCCCCACGAGTTAAGCAGCATGTTTCTAAGATATGTATTTATATTGTCATTGTACTAAACCCTTTTATTAAAAGTACATGGGAAGCACCAGGGAGGTTGGTCTTTTCATCAAGTTGCTGAAAACAAGCAATAGGAGTTGCTGTTTCTCAGCAAGTTGCTTTTATTTCCCACTAGGCTGTTTTCCTATTTCTAAAGAGCTTAGAACTGTGACACCCAAAAGGATTTAAAGAGAGGGGAAGGGTTAGAAAATTATTTTACTCTTACAGCAGCATTGTTATAAGTACTCACAAACAAGGATCCCCTCCTACCTAGGAAGGAACACAGGAACAAAGGTGAACATTGCTGGTTTTGAAGCCTAAAACATGTTTTGTTATGGGATTTAAGACAACCACTTGCCTGATCTTCCTGAGGGCATTAATAAGAAAAACATGTCAGATCAAGTACCCAGTTGCCCCAGTTATGGAGCAACTTCATACACTGGCTTTCTACCCCGCTACAAGCCATCTAAATTGAGCCAGTAGAATACAGCAAGCAAACTGGACAGGTTAAACTAAGAGCTACTTCAGGACAACCCAAAAAGTTGCTTTAGTTTAGCAATGAGATTCAACTACTCCCTCTCCTCCTCACCCCTATCCAAGAGCAAGTTGAACAGAATCCCTACCCTCAGAGTTCAGCACAAAGGGCATTTTCCCAACTCAGGTACTAGCAAAACAAAAAGGGTGAGGGGGGAAATGCATTTTAATTCTTTTATTTTTTTTCTTAAATATAATAGAACCTTCTAGATTTTTTTTTTCCAGAAACAGAAACATTAAAAAATTATACTTTATTACAAATGGTAAACTCAGAGTGCTAAAAAAAAGCCTCTTATTTACAAACAATACTGGGCAGTGCCCAAATAAACAACATAAAAATAACTTACAAAGTCATGAAGTAGTTTATTGACATTAATCAACTTTCATAAAATAAAATAAAAAAGGATCTGTACATACACAATTGACTCAAGGCAGGCAGAATAGTTCTGGGGTTGTTTATCAGCCTCCCACAAACCTCCCTCCCACTTGGTTTTGTTTTGTTTCTTAAGGAATACTACATAAAGCAATCTACAGTTTCTATTGCAGTTTAACCTTTAATACTGAATGATCATCGAATGTTAGGTCCATGCAGGTCTTGGTCAATGTTAAACGAAGATCTGACATCTCACCGGAGCAGGAACAGCACTTCTCGGCGTGGTGCTGGCCGCTCGCTCGAGCTGAAGGCTCACCAGTCTTTCCACACATGCGCTTTGCAGAGCACAGGCAGGACTCAGCCTTTCAGCTTTTGCCGTCAGCTTTATGCATCTGCCACTCTTGGTGGGGCTTGGTTTTTGTTTGCTTTAGTTATACCACAATCTCACAGTTCTCGTTTAAGACAGTCTCTTCAAAACGTCTGCAACTGCTGTGTTAGCATTAGCTGGCACCCGCTGTTGACATGGTTCATGACCTTCTGCTTAAGCTGTGCAACCTGTTCTCTGAGCATGTTGGCAGTGGATGCCAGCTCCGAGTTCTGGGCTTTCAAAGTTTTCACTTTTTCTTCCAACCTGGCAATCCTTTCCAACTTCCTTTTCCGGCATTTGGATGCTGCGATTCTGTTTCTCATGCGTTTTCTCTCGGCTTTGATTCTCTCCTGTGACTCCATGTCAATAGGGGACAGGGGAGGAGTTTCCCCTGGCATTTCAGGTACAGTCTGAGGCTCTTCTTTCAAAGCCTGCAGCCTGGGATGCTGCACCGGCATCTGGGGGTTTATGTGATGCTGGGGTGCGTAGCCCATGTTGTTCGCATTGTAGTTAGGCGCGGAGTTGAGCGTGTTGGGGTTGAAGTTGCTGAGATTGGCGTAGACCGGGGGCTCGCTGTGCAAATTCGTGTTGAAACTACTGTTGCCGGCCATGGAGGACACAGGTGCCATGCCGCTGTTCACAGGTTGAGCAGCGGAGGTCACGCTGGGCATAGTGTTCTGGTTGTGCAGTTCCGCCAGCGCTCTCACGAAGCCTTCCGCGAACCCCTCTTGCTCGTCGGTGACATTTTTGGGGCAGAGGAACTGCGTCGGGGTCGGCGTGGTGGTGATTAACCCATTGCTGGACTGGATAATGAGCCGCTCCAGTTCAGGCGAGGCTAGTTTCAAGAGTCCTACGTCCGGGGAGGTGAGGATGTCGGCGTTCTTGTTTCTCAGGTGCGGCTTCAGGTTGCTGGATGGGTCGGACAGGTTCAGCGTCATGTTCTGCTTCAGCACTTTGGCGTTATTATATCCATACCCGCCGCTCTCCGGCGGCACGAAGCTGGCGTTCAGGGCATCCTCGTAGAAAGTAGGCTCCATCTTTGCACTCATAGAACAGAGTCCGCGGAGTGGCGCCGGGAGCTGCGGCAGCGCCGAGAAGCCGCCCGGCCGCCGCTTGCGCCCCGCTCCGCCACCCCAAACCCTCCCGGCCGCGCAGGGAGCGGGAACGGGGAAAGCAGAGCCTTACTTCAGGCTGGGGCGCGGAGAGCTCTCCCGGCGCGGGCCGGGCCCGCGGTCCCTGCGGCCGGCGCGCTGGAAGTCCGCCTGGTCCGGTTGAGCGGCGCGGGGCTCCGGCGCGGTGCCCGCTCCCGGTCCCACTCCTGCTGCCGCGGGGCTGGCGCCGCCGCCGCCGCCACCAAGTTGCCGCGAGAACTTTGTCCGCTTCCCTGCGCGCCCTCCCGGCTCCGCTGTGCCGCGCTCCGCTCGCCTGCGCCCAACAGCCACGGCCGCGCTCCCGCCTGCCCGCTCTGAGCCCGCTCCCGGCGTGGAGCCCTTCACTTATCAGCGACCGGGAGCCCGCTAAAAATAGCCCATGATGTCACCCCGCGGGCTCCCCATTGGCTGCCGCCGCCTCTCCCGGGGGAGGCGGGCCGCTGGCCCGGCCCGGCCCGGTGCGGATCAGCCGGTCGCCATGGCCACCCCGCCCCTAGAAGCTTCTCAGCGCCGGCGCGGGGCCTTGTGGGATGAGGTAATGCTGGCGGCGGCTCGGGGCATTGTGGGCTGACGTCTTGTTTTTGAATGGCTCGTTACCGCGTACGGAGCGCACACCCGGTTGGCCGCCGCCGGCGCCTCCTTAACGGGCACGTACCAACCGCCCGCCGGAGGGGGTGTGCGGGGAAGCCGCTGTCCCCTTCCCGCCGCTCGGCCCCGTCCCATAACCCCCCCCCCGGCACGCAGCCGCCTCGCTCCCGGTTTGCCGTCTGTTTGCCCGCGGGCCGGTCCCCGCGGTGGGCTGTGCGCTGGCGGGTTCCTGCCTGCTGCTCCCCCTCACACCCCTCCGCCCGCGGTGATGGTACAGCCCTTCAGGTGGCGCTTCGGGGGAGGCCACACGTGATTTCCCCTCCTCGCCGCCCGTGCGGCTTCCAGGCAGCACTGAGGGGCGGCGCTCGGGGCCGGGGCGGGCAGCAACCGCCGCGGGGCGGCCCCCGCCTCCGCGCCCGCCCCGCTGTGCGGCCTCAGCGCCTCGCACCATCCCCCCGGCCCCTCCTTGTCCTCCCGCCGGCCGCGGAGGCCTCGCCCTCGCCCGCCTTCACCCCCGGGGGAGCCCCGCCGTGCGGGAAGGGGCTCCCGGGGCGTCGCCAACGCTGCCGGCTGTGAGGGGCGGGCGGCGGTCAGCAGCGCCGCGGGGGCCTCCCTTCCTCCGTCCGATAGCGCCCGGTCGCTGTGGGGTGTCGGTGAGGGCACGGCTAGTGGTGGGGGGTCGGTTCCTGGCCTCCAAACCGCGCCAGGACGGCGGAGGAGGAGAGGGGATGTAAAGCCTACAAGCAAAATCCCGGCTCCAGATGGGCTTCTCTAAAGTCGTCCTCCAAGGGGAGGGGACAGCACGGCCTAATTTTAGACAGGGTGCCCTAGTATTACTGTGGATGTACAGGTTAGTCGAGAGGGAGAATAAAGGCTGGAGTTGAAGCATTCTAGTCGAGGAGGAAAGTCTGTGCTGGCATGTTCACCTGGGAGTAACAGATGGGTGATCTCTGGTTCGCTGTGACTGCTCCACGCTGAACGTGGTGTGTGCATCCCTCCTAAAGCATATGCACTGCTGCCCGGGTTCATTTATCTTACCTTTCCCCTCCACACCCTTCTCCCTGGGAGGTGTGCAGTTGTGAATGCCGACAGGCCCCTGGAATAAAGTGCAGCAGCTGTTTAAGGAGCCGAGATGGCAGTGCTGGCCAGGACTGGGACTGAAGGGGTTTACTGTTGCGAACAGTGCAACAAGTGCTGCAGGACTGGGACTGAAGGGGTTTACTGTTGCTAGCAGTGCAAGAAGTGCTGCAGGACTGGAACTGAAAGGGTTTACTGTTGCTAACAGTGCAACAAGTGCTGCAGGACTGGGACTGAAGGGGTTTACTGTTGCTAGCAGTGCAAGAAGTGCTGCAGGACTGGAACTGAAAGGGTTTACTGTTGCTAACAGTGCAACAAGTGCTGCAGGACTGGGATTGAAGGGGTTTACTGTTGCTAACAGTGCAACAAGTGCTGTAGGACTGGGACTGAAGGGGTTTACTGTTGCTAACAGTGCAACAAGTGCTCCATAGGCTTGCAACACAAAGCTGTTGCTACCTGTTGTAGGATAGACCAGTGAAGAGCTCGGTCTATCAAGTTTAATCACTCGTTACGATAGGTGAAGCTGACAAACTTCTGTCTAGGTTTGAAAATACACTTTCAAATTCTCTGGTGCTATTTTTTCCTAGACATAATGACATAATTACCAGTTACAGTGTAGGAAGCAACAATGAAGCAAACAGAAACAAGGGCAGCTGCGACACAGAAGTGAAGGTCTGGCTCCCCTGTTTGAAGCTGTACATTTATTTTGCTCTGTGTTTTCCCTGGGTGTTCCCACCTGGCTCCATTTGACCACACAGTGGGCCCTGCTGTTACTTTGTGTGAGAACTGGGACTGTGCAAATAATACCTGCGCTTCTCTAGGCTTGTGATAACAGCCCGTGGTATGAAATGCAAAGCTTGGGCTGGGAAGGGAGGGCTTGCTGCATGTTGTTGGTATACACACAGCCTTCACGTAGGCAGCATCTGTCTGTCTTGCAGGTAACTGAGACTCAAGCTGCTGTTGGAGCATCAGCTGCCAATGGTTTAGCCAGAGATCAGTGAGTTGTTCCATGTGCAGAAGAGAATCTCTGAAATTCATTAGTGCGGTGAAGGCTAGAAGCAGTTGTTTAACTCCTTTTTAAGCTTTACATAAAGATAAACAGAGGCTGGTGACTGACTCCTAAGGCACAAGAGCCAAGGGGCATCGAATGAAGCTGGCAGGTTCAGAATAAACAGGAACTCCTTGGCAAGAGCACCGTGTGGACTGAGGGACTCTAAAGCGATTAGATGAATTCACAGCACAGAAATCGCTTGAGGGCTATCAAATGCAGCCTGTTGGCTCTGGAAATCCCGAAGCTTGTGCCTGGGAGAGCATCCTGAGGCAAACCTGCTGTGCGGTGCCCCGGTTCTGTGTGCCTCTCCAGGTATCTGCTCTTGGCTCCTGGCTGAGATAGGGGATCTGGTCTGACCTGATGGGGCTGGCCTTGCTGTGCTCAAACTCCCCCAAGATAATCCATAAGGGATCTGTGTCCTGGCTCTGTGCATTTCTGGTCTTTATAAAGGGCTTATCTATGCAAAGGAGAAATATAAGGAGTGGATTTTGAGTAGTTTGCTGTGTGGATCGGGTTTCTTATGAAATAAGAATTATTTTAGGATTAAGCTAAAAAGGTTTTGTTTGGGTTTATTTTCTGGTTCCTGTTGCATAGGAAGCCATGCAAATACTTCCCTTCAGTCACTTTTCTGTATTGGCAATACTAATTTTGTACTGATTAATTGCCATATTTAATGTGTTAGAATTTCATTGGTTTGGTTTATCTTCTGGGGGCTTCTCTGCCTGTCTCCTTTGTTCTAGAAAGCCAAGTTCAGACTACAAGGAACACGGTCAGTGTAGCTTTAATCACCCTAATATGTATTTGTATAAGCTGAAAAGCTCTGCCTCTGTAGTCTGTCCAGTTCAGCCCCATTCTATCAATGCAGGTTTTTCATTAGCTTCAGTGAGTGCTGGATCGAGCTGGAGGGATTCATTTAAAGTCATTTCTTCTCCTTTTTTTTTTCCTTACCCTCCACCCAGTTTAGTTTTCGACTTCCTTCCTTTTGCAGAGGTGGAGTTTCAGGACCAGACATTCCAGTTTGCCAGAGACGTGTTGCTACCGAGGCCTGTAGCTATGGGGGACACCCGTCAGTCCACTCATTATGTTAATTGCTACTCACTTAGAGGTTATTTGGCCGAGGCTGGCAACAGAGAGTTGAGCTGGTCAGAAAGGTTGTGCATAGCAGGCGAGAGCTGTGAAATCAAAGCCAAATGCTCTTTGCTGCTCCGAGGGGATTTTCTGCCTAATTCGGGATGTGACTGGTGAGCGGGTGCTTAGGGAGGTCTCAGCTTAGATTTCAGCCAAGTGCCCCAAGTTGTGCCCCTGAGACTCACTGAGTGCTGCCCACGAACAGTGATCCTTCCTGGCCATTAGCCAAGGAGCTGGGAATTTTGGTGACTATGCCCTGATTTATTAAACACCTCTTACTTTAGGGCTTCCCCCCCCCCTCCTTTCCTGATGTCCTTCAGTGAATATTCCTTTAGTTGTATAAAGGAAGAATTACAAACCCATTTATAAACCATAGCCATCTACATATTTCACTAACCTAACTTGTGGGTAGGGATGGAAATGAACTCTATGCATGGAGCAGCAGTAATGCAGATTTTGATTTATAAAGTTCTCTAATCAATCAATGCAAGCCCTGAGTGAAGCAATCAGATCATCTGAATAATTAAATGGCTTTTCAGGGACAAATTAAAATTTCTTATACATACCACATCCATCTAAATGATATTCGGTGGCCAGGAATAAATGGGTTTGTTGTTTTCTTCCCCTCCCGTAGCACAGATGCTTTGGGCTTCTTTCTAGACCATTTGAAAAAGAAAAAAGAAGGGATAAATGACAGATTCTGTTCCTTCATGTTGGAAAAGGTGCCCATGGAAAGGAAATACTTCTTTTCATACAGTTTTCTTCTTTTTTAAACTCAACTATATTCCACTGTCTTGCTTTTTCCCCTCAGCAGAGAAGTTTCCACAATATTCTTCTTATATAGGCAATCATTTTTATGACATAGGGTATTTTTAAGCTCACTTAATGCATTCAAATGTGACATCCTGTTTCACCTCTGCATGAACTGAGCAAGAGTGGGAATTACTGGATCTTCTCACACTGTTTTTCACTCGCTTAAGGAATTACTATAGAGCAGGTTTCCCCAACTGAGGAAGACGGGTTTGAAGAGTCAGAAGGAGCAAGCGTTTCTCTTTTATTTACTACATCAGAGCACACAAAAAGAAGTTGGAGTGAGAGGGCACAAGGAACAGAGTTTCCTTAGGCTAAAAGGAAGACAGATAATTCCTGCTCCCGGTTCCTCCGTGGTTCCTCAAGGTGTGTTTTCATAGCCAGTCCGAGTCCACTGGAGTCTGCAGCACAGCAGAGGTGTGGCAAAGAGGTGCCACCTCATCCACCCCCAGCTTCCATGGCCTCTCCTTTTGCTCTTTGCTCCCAGTAGGGCTCCTGTGGCCAAGTAGAGATGCAGGAACTGAATGTGGCTGAAAGCTGAGCTGAAATGAAATATGTATAATATTTGTGTATTTGAGGATACAAGGGAAGGGTGGGAATGCATAGGCTGGGGGAAGAGTGGGACTAACAGCTTGAAGAGAAGGACCCTGGAAGCGAATCTGAAAGCTGGTCTCAAGCTAGCCTGCAGTTTGCACATAAAAAAGTGCTTCTCAGAACTATAGGCACTTGTAAATGAATATCGTGTCCATCTCCTCCACCCTCAATTACTCATCGCATAACCAAGCCGTCCGCCTTTAGTCCTTTTCATCTTTCTTCTTGTCAAGCCCTTTAGCCTGTCCCCCTCACCTACTCATCCCACCAATCATTTTAATTAATCTCTGAATTTCTTTGAAACTAATCGTTTGTGGAATGGAGGAAAATGAGTAGGTTAGAAAGACAAGATTGGGAATGACGGAGGTGGGGCCGAGTTAGGAGCCTTTGCAAGACCTGTTGGGTTACCTCTGGGGCAGGACAGTAACACTTGGCTGTAAATGCAGAGAAACACTGCAGAACTGAGGGAGGAACCACTAAAAACCTTTTCCATTTCTTAAGAATGTTCCCTGAGCAATTCACCCCCTGTGTGTTTATGTGCAGCAACACGTGAATGAAAGATTTGATATGATCATCTCTTTATCCAGTTTTCTCGCTATTACTTTTCCCATTCCCAGGTAGCTTTAGAGAGGATTTCAGTGGTCACTGAAAATGCCCAGAAATACATTTTCAAACAAGTCATAAACTATATGGTTTTTATTCAAACTGTATGTATTTTATCATTTTTGACCCAAAACCTGACCAAATAGAAGCTAACTGCAGTGTCTAGAGATAAGGAACTCTGGGGTCTTGCTCCCTATGCTTTTTAGGATGTTACAAATTGAAATGTCACACCATTAATGCCTCTGTGTTCATCATTTCTGTTCCATAGCATAACTGGTGCTCTGAGAAATAGAGAATTGGACGAAATTCCCATCCTGTGGAGCTTACAGTCAGAAAAATCCCCTACACACAAAGCAGGCTGAGAGAATAGCAGCTGATCTGCAGCAGGAGCCCCAGGAGTGCAGGTAAGCAGTCAGGGAGGCACTGGAGGACGGGCGGCATATGGGCAGCAGACGGCTGCGCTCAGTGTTGCGAGCTGGCAGCATGAGAACATTACCCCTGCAAATAGAAGCTGCTAATGCTGAGTGGTGGGGAGGCAGATGAACACCTCTGAAAGGATATTTACTGTGTTTGGGAATGAGGATCCCACTGGAAGCCTGCATTTGTTCTGAGGTCGCTGGCCTGTGGTTTCACTGGAGAACTGAAATTTGCTTTCTGGCATTTTGATGGTCCAATAAACACATATTAAAGGCAGTAGTGGCAACAAAATGCATTGATTTACGGTTGCCAATTGTGACTGAAAGGCTCAGGGCTGGGTTTAACCCTTCAGAGCCCTTGGTGAATAGCTCAGTGAGGGTCTCACAATGGATACAAAATGCTTGGAGTTTTTAATTAATAAACAATATGGCATCCTGTCAAAGTTAACACCTCGCTCTGTCTTAGCAGCTGTTGGAACAGTAGGCTCCTGGCAACCTGGGATAAAGCAGTGTTTGCAACAGGAGAAGGAAAGGAAGCGAGTCTGTGTGAGACCAGAAATGCCTGGTGTAAAGCACCATAGAGTTTAGGGATATCCAGTGAGGAATTGTGCTTTCCTTCTCTGTGCTGTGGGTTCAGGCTTGGAGTTTCTGTTCTTGAATGTCACCAGTGGCTGGTGGCTGACAGATGTAAGGACACCTCTCTGAATTAGAGTAATGTTTCTGACAGGAGTAGTAACAAACAGAGAAAGCATTGCCCAGTGAAAGTAGGTCCTGCAGGTTGCTCCTTCCCAGGGATTATAGTGGTGGAGCCTGTAGGGAAGTTTACAGAATGCCTGCTCATGGAATTCAAATGGAAGCATTCACTCTGGATGACAGTCATTTGTGTTGGAGTCATGGTGTGGGAGCACTTGGGGTTACCACATAGGCAAGGAAGGCATTGCAGGTAGGAAAGGGCACGGCCTGCGTGGGACAATACCTGAAAGCACAAGCGGAGTTACAGACTTGAGTTTGGGAGAAGATGCTACTAAACAGCTACTCTTAATCCCATCTGATTCATAATAAACCTGATCTCTGATTGCAGCTGATGTATCACACAATGACTGTGTGGCTGCTTCCCACTGGTCAGGGCAGCCCTGTCCCCTCACAGGGTGGGAATGTCCTGGTCTTGTCCACAGCAGTCCCTTAGGACTTCCACAGGAGAGCCACCAGGATACTCACACCCCTCAGAATTGCTGTTCTTTCCTCTTTTCTTTGTAAAGAATAGTGAGCAGTTGCCAACACCGCAGTGTCTCTATGTGCCCTTGTTTCAGAAGGAAGCGGAGGTGGAAAATTGAGTGTGGAATTCAGTATTGATCCCTACCTGCGATCCCGGTTTTCCACAGTGGGTACAGGAACACTGCTCACATGCAGTGCTGGATTGGCAGATGCATTGGTCAGCTCAGAGGGGTGTTTACACAGCCTGCTGAGGCCATACGGAACAGATAAAAAAAGCCATAACATTTGAATGCATTAGAAAAAAGTTCATGAGATCAAAGGAGCTTGTTTGAATAAAAGGGCAATAATAAAGCAAAGGCCTCAGGCCTCAGTGGCTGCTCGCTGAAATTCAGGGTTAGTCTGAATTTTGCTTTAGTTTGGTTGCTTTTAGGGAGCATAACTAGAAAGCCATTCCAGAAACGGCTGTGTGGTATTTAGGGGTCTGGGTACCAGCTGCAGCGTGCACATGTTTGCAGAGGCTTCTGTTCCGCATGGGCTGCGGACTGAGGTAGGTCATGTGGGAGAGGTGAAGCACGTGTGTTGTAAGAGCTAATGGTACAACGTTGCCTTGTTCTCTCTAAGCATGTTTTGTGCTGATGTTTTCCAGTTGCTGCGTTCCTTACAGTCAGGATAGGAAAAGGTGTGTGGCTGGCAAAACTGCAAGCCCAGACAGAGCAGTTCTGGGTGTGGGTGCTTCCAGCCTATTGCCAGGTGCTTCAAATAGGCATTTATGTCAAAGATCTGAGGTCAAGCCAATGATAGCCAATTCCAGCCCTAGGTTATTACATAAATATTAATAAGAACAGGGGTGTATTTCACATTTAGGTACTCTCTGTGAAGTATTTGCCTAACCCTGTAGCAGTCATGGTGGGGAATATTTATCCCTTCAAGAAACCCAAGAGAATGTACAAAGTGAAGCAAAAATTTGTTCACCCTTTTAATATAACCTCGTGAGTTTAATGAGAAGTCCTCTTATTTTCTGTGTACCAGTAGAGAAATACAGGAGAGCAGAATAAACTGAAATGGAATACAAGTGCAGTTTTACAGAATCCCAGCCTGGTTTGGGTTGGAAGGGACCTTAGAGCTCATCCAGCTCCAACCCCTGCCATGGGCAGGGACCCCTTCCACTGGAGCAGCTTGCTCCAAGCCCCTGTGTCCAACCTGGCCTTGAGCACTGCCAGGGATGGGGCAGCCACAGCTTCTGTGGGCACCCTGTGCCAGCGCCTCAGCACCCTCCCAGGGAAGAGCTTCTTCCTGATGTCTAATCCAGATCTCCCCCATGTCAGGTTAAAGCCATCCCCCCTTATCTTGTCACTATATGTCCTTATAAAAAGGCCCTCTCCAGATTCCTTGTAGGCCCCTTTTAGTCTTCCCTGGTTTTGCCTCTCTGCTGCATGACCTTTAATCACTTTCTTTATCTCTGTGGCTTGGTTTCACTGCCTGTAAATTGGGCATAATGGGACTGTAGTTCTAGTAAATGATGCAGGTCTATGGGGAATAAGTGCTACACGAGTGGTATACAAAGAACTATTTTTATTTTTAAAAATGCATTAAGGACAAAGGTACAGAAAAGGAATGAAATTTTCTGGAAGAGGATCTAGGATTAACTTATTGGTATAAAATGTTTGTTACTGGCCCCATTTGCTTTTAGGAGATGAACCATTGACATTTTTATTGGTTCCTCAGCCTTGTAATGCATTTTGAAGCTGACCCAGGGCTGTGTAAAGCATATACTGGCACTCGCTGACATTCTGACCAAGTATCTCCCGGTTGCTCGGGGCCTGCTTTTCTGGAGAGGTTCTCTTTTGTTTCTTTACATTTAAAGTCCCTGCCATGAGAGGCTCTGACAACGTTTTGGAGTTGTTAATGTCAAAAATGCTTTGCAGGATGTCATGGCAGTTGAGGTAGGGAATATATATCCCTGTCATGTCCACTTCCCAGAAGGGAAAAGCTGAGGCCCAGTACCCAGCACCTCTTGGATCTCCAAACCTCCAACAAGAAGCCTTGGAATTCAACAAGACGACCACATAAAACACAGGAGGAGTTCTGCATTACACACCCCACGGGGAAGAGGGTGAGTGCCACAGAGCGGGCAGGGCTCCTCCTGGGGAGGTGAAGCTACAGTCCTCTTGGATGCTTCCACCCAGTACGCTGGCACCTCGGCTTCCTTGCCTGTTTTTACACGTAGGTTACGTACAGAGCAAGGAGCTCTAAGGAAAACTTAAGGAGCGCGCAGTTCCCAGAGCCGTGCGTTCCCCGAGTGTCTGGGGCCGCTCCGGCCGCCAGGAGCCTGTCAGTCAGTCCTGCCCTCTTCCGGCTCCCACGCTGTCCCCTCCCTTGCGCTGACACAGCCGCGAGGTGAAGTGGGTTGGGAAATACATCCCGTCCTAACCTAGCCCAGCAAAACATCTGAATGGCTGGGGAGGGAGGCATCTGCTCCTTTTCAGGGTGTCACCAGCACATCCTGGATTCAAGTCCTTGTGGAACCACCGTGTCATACAATTCACTGCTCCCCGGGAAAGCCGGGAGCTGCGCTTGTTTGTCCCAACAGCTTCCGGCTGCAAGAGGGTTGTGCTGCAGCTGGGAACTCAATCAGGCGAGTTTCAAATCATCTCGTTCATACGTGGTCCTTTCAGTCCTTAATACACCTTTACTATAGTCCGTGGCGCTTCCCGAGCCTTGTCAACAGTGCAGTCGAACAAAGGCCGGTCGCAGGACTTGGTGTTGTGTAAATAAACCTTGTGCCTAGCAGGGTGTCACTGAGTTAATGTAAAGCCTGGAGAGGGGAGGGCGTGGGAGCAGCATGCCGGTGCTCACATTCTGTTTTCTGCACTGGATTGCGACAGGATTGCAACAGCCCAGCTTGTCTGAGCTGCTGCACGTACCCTAAACATACCTCGGTACTTGAATTTGATAGAGGTGCCGATAGAACAAAATACCTTTCTGGGGAAGGGGAATGGACAGCAAGGTTTGCTTTTGAGGGAATGCCGAATAAACAATAGCACTTTTCTTCTTCAAGTGCTGATGCTTTCCAGGTGGCCCAGCAGGGAGCTGAATAAAGGAAATGTATATGGCAGCATCCACTCAAGGGTTAAAGTTTCAGGGTAAGGGAAGGGAATGTTGAAAATCCCATGAACTTTCATACTTGTGCCTTTGTGGTGGCTGTGCCCCTTTTTTGCTTCTCACAGATCAGTAATCAGAGGACAATTGACAGGAATAACCCCCTCTCTGGTAAAAATACACAACTGTTTCTGAAGCAAAGAGCATTTCATATGCAAAGCTGCCTGGTGAAGTGCATGCTCAGGGTGCTTTTTCAGGCAGCAGGAAGTTTTACAAAGAGCAAGCTACCGTTTAGCAAGTATTTTTCTGTTGGTTTCAAACCCCTTTGTTGTGTTCCTTCTAGGATGATTTTTCCCACAATAGGTGATATAAGCCATAAGAAAAGTCTCGGTAGAGTTTACAGCTCCCCCTGCTCCTTTCATCCCTCCCTCTCCCAGAACACTGGGAGCCCTTAAAGACATTTTAGTATCCTGGAGATTGAAAACAGTGTCTTTAACTTGTATTTGTCCTTTACTAGCTCTGACTTCCACTGCCTTGTCCTCCCCTTTACTGGGAGTACACGTGTAAGCACTCCCTCTGATGTTGTTTATGCCCTCGCTGTCAGGTTCAATAGCAGTTTCCTAGCAGGGCACCTTCCCATGTGAAGGCAATATTCCCAGTCCTTGTCTTAGCTCCTGCTTCCTCCATGTGTAGTGTCTCGACAAAGCACAGCAGAGAACAGAAGTATCAGTATCTATCTTAGCTGATAGATGGAAATCACCTCTACAGCCTCGTGAATCTACTGGCAGCTTGGGTGTACGGCAGCTGTTTACAGGGTATTGTAGAGGTGTTCAGTTGAGTGAGTTTTACACAGTGCCTATTTTAACTTTAGGCATTTTATTAGCAGCGGATCTGGAGACTTCGAGCCTGCAGTACACTGATGGGTCTGTTTGGTAACACTGAAAAGAATGTGGTGATCTGGTTGAGGATTCTCTCCTAAAGAGGGATAAATCAAGATAAAAGATAAACGTGAATTATTGCTCCTAAATCAAACAAAAGTTGGCAAGCAGGTGTAGAGAAATTCTACTAGTTTTATATCACGGGTACTAAATCATAGTACTGGAGTCTCAGGTCTGGTCAAGTGAATGGCAAACCCACGCTCAGCTTGTAGCAGAGGATTTCCCCTTCCTGAATGGGTCTAGATAAGTAAAATTTCCCAGAGTAGCAAAACATGCTATAGAAGTGGCCAGATTTTCAGCTTTGAAGCAGAAGAGATACTTTCATTTTCAGTATCTCCATTAGAGCTGCTTTTATTTTACAAGAGCAGGAGCGTGAACTCTTGTGTCTGAGCCAAAATTCCAACCTAAGCAGAATGTACTCATCTAAATTTCCCTTTTGGTTTCATTTGGATAAGGTATTCCTCGGTGTAGTGTTGCTGTGTAGTGTTACAGCAGTTGCTGTGTTGGGAGCTTGAAAGAGGTTACATAAAACGAGCCCATTAGAAGCTCAGAGGAACCCCTGAGAGCAAACTATTAGAGAAAACACATCAAAGAGGCTCAGTGAGAGTCCTAAAAGGAAAAATACTGATTATATTTGTTTTGATTTTGTCTTACATGAAGTCTAAAGATGTGTGGTGTGTCCTGGGTCGCCACCCTAAGGGGTGTGTGCTTAAAGACAACAGAATCAGGCTCCAAGGCTTCCATGTGGTTTATTTGGGTTGTGGAGCTGGAAAGATAAGATATAATTGTGTACCATATACATAGTGGTGTTATCAACCTGATAGATTGTGCTTCCCATCCACCCCTGAGCACCTTTCCTACCCTCTGCCTCCTAATCTGTTCCTAGCAGGATCATTCTGGGCTTTCTGACCTTTCAAGTAACTTTCAACTATGGTTTTTAAAGCAGGCACAGCAATGTTTTTCTTTCTTCCAATGTGCAATTCCTCTCTCTGGTGAAAGCAGAGGTGGGAGATGGGGAACATTGATTACTGGAGCTGGAGTGCGAGTTCAGGCTCAATAAATTGTGAATGGTCGGGCGAATTGCATTCGGAGTCTGGGAATCAGGCGTGTATTGACAGTCCTGTTGTTCACACGCCACCAGCTTCTCATCCTGTTATTGCAGAGCAGTGTTACAGGAGTATTTTAAAGTTAGACTTGCTCTGCCCTGGGAACCATGTTCGAAAAGGTCTGAATTAATAAAATATGCAAAATGTGGGGTTAGGGCTCTTGTTTCATGTGGAAAGGGGAAGAAAGGTTCAGTCACTTACAGCAGCTCCAGTAAGAGGGCTGTTTACTTAACACTCTTGCAGTTATATTTCTTTTAGTGTGCCTTTTCAGAGCTTTTCAGCTGGGGTTAGTTCACGTGGAGCAGCATTTAAATAGTAGTTTCTACTGATGCATGTTTTTCAGTTGTTTCTCTGACTTCAGGAGTTACAGGCATTTTCTTTCAGGCACACTGGTGTAGTAGGTCCCCAAAAGCTAAAGGGAAATAGAAGCATACAGTAGTTTGGGCTTGAAGGGTCTTTCAAAGCTCATCAGGGCCAGCTCCGCTGCAATATTCAACCAGATCAGGTTTCTCAGAACCACGTCCTTGGGGGAATATAAAATCCAATCCCTGTAGACTTAGAATTTAGGTGAGAGGGTTGCATCTGAGTTTGTTTTCCCATGAATAGATATAGCATATATAAATTGATGTGGCATTGAGAATATTACAGCCTCTTGTTTGATATGGCTTTGCGTGACTTCTGTACTCGAGTAATGGAGCACCTCCCCTGTGAAGACAGGCTGGGAAAACTGGGGCTGTTCAGCCTGGAGAAGAGAAGTTGCATGGAGACCTCAGAGCAGCCTTCCAGTATCTGAGGGGGGCCTATAGGGATGTTTGAGAGGGAATCTTCATCAGGGACTGTAGTGATAGGGCATAGAAAACGCAAGCCTAGGGACATACTGTGTGCCAGTCAGGTGAGACATTGCCTCTGCTGGTTATGTGTATTGGCTTTGAACTTTTTAGAGCTTTCCTGAGTTTGAGTACAAGCTGCTGAAGAAATTGTCTTGGGCTTCATGCTCTTGAATATAAACAAGAGGTAGCTTAGAACAAATGTCCTAGGTGAAAGATCCTTGCATTTTCCTAACATCCTGCTGCCATCCTGACTTGGTGACACACTGTAAAATCCACCTCTTCACCCACCTGGGACTCGAGAGCAGTATGTGAATGAGCCAGACATGGGGAACAGAATAGACAGCAACACTTCCCTTCAGACCTTAAAGGCTAAGAGGGTATGATTCTATGGTATTTTCTGTGTCTGGGATCTTCTGCTCTTGTGCATTAGGTAGATTGGTGTTTTCTTCAAATCGGGAGTCTATTTTACTGTCTCTTCTTAAATATAAAGAAGTCACTCCTTTTATATGAACAGTGGACCTGTGTTCATTTAGGTTTGATCTGATCCTTACAAAACATCAGATCTGTTTGCAAAGCTAATAGCAGAGTAATGGCAAGAGCAGCAGAGGCAAATAGTTTGTATATATATTGTTACTATTATTTCTTTTTTTCTCCTTAATATCAAAGCTAAAAATGTGATCTTGATTTATAATGTAGGATTACTGAATTGTAAGGCTATATAATAATACATCTAAAGCTTAGCACAGTTTATAAATCCACAAAACATATAACTCAATAGTTGTTTGTGCTGCATCTTTCCATCCCCTGCATGCTGTGTCCTACCTTTGTTCCTCAGGGCACTGCTGCTGCATTAATGTAAGCAGCAACCAGCTGCAGTTATCTTCATTTTATTCTCCCAAGTCACAGCAAGAGGCTGGAACAAAAGTCATTGTCTGTGGCAAACCTTCTCAAGTCTTTTAAGGGCATCCACCTGGATAGACTTTGTGGTTATAGAAGGGCTGATGCCGAAAGTATTCATTCCACTAATGGTCTCATTGATTTCTGTTTACACACTTTGGGGGTTGAGAGTCTCAGTTTGAGTAAGAATTGCAGCATAGATGCTGGATGCAGGAATTGCAAGCGGATGTTAAACAAGCTTTCTGTATCTGTCTTTGGGATGCTTAATCAAAGCAGAGGCTCGGGAGTAGACTGGTCAGTCTCAGCAGAGCAGATGAGAAGCACTGTTAAACCCCAGGTGCTTAAGTTTGAAAACGTTGCTCCAAATCACATTATTATAAGTAGTAGGGAAATGTCAGGACTTACTGAGATGAAACAAAGACCTGCTTAGAATCTTGTGACTTCAGCTCATAAATGGATTTCATCACTCATTACAGCTGCATAAACAAATGCATGTGGTACATACGCATGCTTTGCTTTGGGAAGTTGTTGTTTTTAAAATCCCCTCAGAGGGGCTTTTTTCATTGCTCCTAATGAGCCAGCATTCCCTGCTTCTGGAGCAGTGCCTTGTGTACCTGAGCAGCACAGGCTGTGCTTTTAGGGGAATAGCTTGCCTGCCTTTCTCCCTCTCTGGCTGCTGCACTGCTTTGGCAAGCAAGTTGTTTGCAAGGAGAAATTTACAGTATAAAACCTGGTGTCAAAACTTGTATTCCTTTAATGAAATCACTACCCTAGTGCTCCTTTGGAGCCAGAGACATATAATCCCAGCCCCAGCAGCAGCTGGAGAAGGTCCTACAGAGTGTTTGAGCTCATACTGGATGACTTTGTCATGTATTTAGGTGTTTTTCAGTTATTTAATGTAATTTTTCATGTTGTCTGTGGCCTCTTTTCTCCTGATGGGCCTTTCACAAGGAATCCTGGAAACAGATGCCCTGTGATTATCCATGGATAATTACTACTTCCCCATGTTTTCTTGCCAATATGTTGCAAGTGGGATGTGGCAAGATTAACCAAAGTTCTGGTCTTCCTGCTGCAATTACTACCTGAAGGCACCAACGATGGCAGCAGTGTGTGATGTGGAGCAGCCACGTGCCTGTGGATTTAAAAGCAGTACAGATCAAAACCATCAAGCAATTCTCCTATCTCCAGGTTAAAAGTTGCTGTTTTCAGTTAAACCTGTGCTATTCAGCATCTCCAGGCAGGCTGTCAGCAGAGTTTAGCCTCAAGAAACAAATGTATGGGTAATTCTTTGAGTTTCAGTATGGCATTTCATATTCAGAACTGGGATATTGTGTTATTCCTGGATGGGTAATGTCTCAGTTTAATGTTACACTGTAAATGACTTCCTTTTAACCATATCTAAAGGATTCATTTTAATTTGCCAAAGAAAAACATCCCAGGACATTCCCTTTTTGTTGCCATTTTCTGAGAAAGATTTAACAATGAAATCTTAAAATGGAGATTTCTGGGGGAAAGAAGTTCTTTTTTCCCCATGGCCTTCTCTTCTGAAATCTAGGGTAAGGATGGGGCAGTTCATGGTCAGGGCTGCTTACGCACATACCTGTATAGATGGATTTGGCCTGAGGTGCTTTAGGTTGTTTTGCTCCCTAGGAAAATAAAGCAGGAAATAAAAAGAAATGTAACTTCAACCGAATGAAACGAAATTGGTTTTGCTTTCTTCTCAAACAGCCTGAAGTTTTAGGCAACTGGGGAGGAGCCCTGATCACATGTGCTCCTAAAGCTTGCTTAAACAGATTGCTGAGTGTCTGAGGCTTCGAGTCCTGCTCCTCCTGTTGAAGTCTTTGGAAAATCCAGTTGCTCATCCCCTCTGGAACCTGCCGTGTCCTGTAGGAACCTAAGAGATGCCTGACATTAGAGACTTGTGCTCCAAAACATTGCCTCGAGTGCCTTAAAATGTCACATGAAACCCCAGTACGGTTCCCCCACAAACCATCTGGCTTTGCAGATCTGAAAACGATCTTTAGAATCACAGAATAGTTCTGGTTGGAAAGGACCTTAACATCATCCAGTTCCAACCCCCCTGCCATAGGCAGGGACACCCCACACTAAACCAGGGCACCCAAGGCTTCATCCAACCTGGCCTTAAACACTGCCAGGGATGGAGCACTCACAACCTTCCTGGCCAACGCATTCCAGTGCCTCACCACCCTCACAGGAAAGAATTTCTTCCTTAGATCCAATCTAAACCTCCCCTGTTTCAGTTTGAACCCGTTACCCCTTGTCCTGTCACTACAGTCCCTAATGAAGAGCCCTTCCCCAGCATCCCTATAGGCCCTCTAGCATTCCTTCAACTAATTCAACTCCTCTGCTTCCAAATAAGGCCCATTGGAACTGCTGGGGGGCTGGAGGGCTGCACTAAGCAGGAGGGTGGCTGTGGCCAAGGGGTCCCCCTGGNCTGTTTCAGTTTGAACCCGTTACCCCTTGTCCTGTCACTACAGTCCCTAATGAAGAGCCCTTCCCCAGCATCCCTATAGGCCCTCTAGCATTCCTTCAACTAATTCAACTCCTCTGCTTCCAAATAAGGCCCATTGGAACTGCTGGGGGGCTGGAGGGCTGCACTAAGCAGGAGGGTGGCTGTGGCCAAGGGGTCCCCCTGGCTGGTGTTGGACCAAGCCTTACGGGGAGCCCTGCCTCACCTTAACTCGCTGTGCAGGTCCTGGGTCCGGGTTGGGGAATACCTGGCTTTCTCCTTGTAAGGCCAAGGAGCTGCTGCGGGAGCCCCGCTCCTGCCCTGGCGCTTCCCGGCTCCGCTCAGCCACAGCCCTAAAAAGGCAGTTCCTTGCTCCTGCTTCCCACAGCGGAGCTCCCTGGGGAGGGCAGCGCTGCCCAGGCAGGCGCTTTGCTTACAAGGAGAGCCCTTGCTTACGGGTTTTGCTGTTGCTTCTCAAGGAAGCTGTTGTGTTTACAAGCAGCGCTGGGGTTATCCCCTCCTTCAATGAATAAACAGTGCACAGTGAAACATCTAAGGTCTGGGAGCCACTCCACACGGGCACGTTTCTGCAGTGCTAGAGGTCCCTATAGGATCCTACACAGGAAAAGGGGTGCACGGTGTGAAGCCGTGCAGAGCCATACTCTTGAAACCATAGTATGTTATGGCTTTATAACAGAAAGTACTCAGCAGCAGTATGAGCTCAAAGCAATTCCTGTCCTTTTTCCTCCCTCCCCTGGCAGCCGCTCCTGCACTGACACTTCACTTGTGCTCACTCAGTTATTTGGGGGGGGAAGGGGCATGCTGTGTTCTTGGTTTGATCTGTTCTGAAGGAGTTTTCTGATGAGATTTACTGTGGGGTTTCACAAAAGGTTGTGCTAGTGTAGCTGAGTGATGGAGAGGAAAAGGGGAAAACCCCATCGTTATTGATGCCTCATGCTCTTCCTAACAGGAACCCAAACTTCTAAACTCTCCTTCTCAACAGAACCATTTCAAATGCTGAATGTTTTAGTAGACATTTTTATGGGTTTAATTGAAGCTTCCTGATTATTGGCTTCTTTATTTCACATGGCAAGTTACAACTTAGTTACAGGCTGACAGATTTTTTGTAAGGACAAGTTCTTTACGGAAGCCAGAGTTCGGGAAGCTTTGAATATGCTAATTCAGGGGAGGTTTCCCACAGGATATTTCTCCTTTTATTATATCACAAATCTGGCCTCATTTGAAAAAATAAAGAGGAGTGCTCTCAAATATAAGGCCTGTGAGGGTGCTGAGGCACTGGAATGGGTTGGCCAGGGAGGTTGTGAGTGCTCCATCCCTGGCAGTGTTCTAGGCCAGGCTGGATGAAGCCTTGGGTGACATGGTTTAGTATGGGGTGTCCCTGCTTTATGGCAGGGGGGTTGGAACTGGATGATCTCAAGGTCCTTTCCAACCCGAACCATTCTATGGTCCTATAAATTCTGGCATGTGCAGTGCACTGAGTGGTCACCTCCTCTTTTCAGAAAGGAGTTTGAAAAGATTCTTTTTCTATGGGAAAAGCCCTTGGATAGACCCTTGGATAGAGCATGCGCTCTTAGGAGATTTTGGGGTGCAGAGTTTGAGCACACTGTACTCGGGTGCAGCAGTTTGTCTCTTCCCAGCCACGTACTTCCTTAGTTTATCAGACTGCTCCTGGTAATTCTGTTCAACCTTTGGACTTCCTGGCCTCTCTCAGGATGTACCATTGGTTCCCTAGTGTCTCCTCTCTTGTCTCTTGCCACGTTTCCAGCAGGCAGCGAGGCTGTGACAAGCAGGGTCACAGGTATTGAGGGAAGTCAGCAGCACAAACAACCTATTACAAAACTGGATTTCACGGTTACAAGGATGAAATACTGCTGCTCTGTATGAACCTGTCACCCCATCCCCATCTGCTTCTCTTTGTCTGAGGTGATAAGGTGTTTTCTAGCTGATTTTCCTTTTGTAGCAGTGCTTGGGGAGTGCCTGTGGATTTAGTAGGTGGGGTTAACAGCACTGATGCTATAGATTAACAAAGAAAGAAGACAGAATGCCATGCACTGGTTTAATACACTAGCTGTATTTTTTCATGTTGGTTTTATACTGTTGATTCTTTACGTCTGTCCTGTAATACATGTTAGGACAAGTTATTCACGTGTTTGGTAGTAAAGGAGATGCTTGGGAAGAAACAGAGATGGGACAATAAGGAAGAGGGTTATTAGAGAGAAATGTTGATCGAGCAATAAGAAAGAGGGTGATAGCATCTCTGGGATGATGAGGCAGGAGATGGTCTGACCAATAACTGTGGAATTTGATACTTCAGGAGGAAAACCCATTTTCAGCTATAGCTTTTAGACACTAAAAGCAGCAGAACAACATTTAACAAAATCCTGGTTGGCAAAGGGATGCTCCTGCCTTTGCCAAAAAGAGGTAGGGGGACAGTCAGAAAAGGCTGTGTTGGAATATGGGAAATACCACTCCCTAAGGAATTCCTCCCCTTAGCATTTTTGGCCAAGTCGTGGTCCCAGCATATACACCATGTGTCACGTTTTGTGATTCAGAGCTTTGGAGGATGTATGTTGCTGGGAAGAGACACACATGTTAAATGATAATGGGAGGGTTGCCAGAAGCACAGGAGTTATTCTGAAAGGGCCCACATGTAGTTTTTAAAGGGAAAAGAAACCAACGGTGTCCTGGGCTGCATCAAAAGGAGCGTGAGCAGCAGTCGAGGAAGGGGATCCTGCCTCTCTACTGTGCTCTGGGGAGACCCCCCCTGCAGCCCTGCTCCAGCTCCGGGGCAGCAGCACAAGAGGGACGTGGAGCTGTTGGAGCGAGGCCACAGGAGGCCATGGAGCTGCTGCGAGGGCTGGAGCAGCTCTGCTCTGGAGCCAGGCTGAGAGAGCTGGGCTGGGGCAGCCTGGGGGAGAGAAGGCTCCTGAAGGGGAGACCTGAGAGCCTAAAAGAGCTGCAGGAAAGCTGCAAAGGGGCTTTGGATAAGGGCCTGTAGGGCCAGGCCAAGGGGAATGGCTTTAACCTGAATAGGGGGAAGATTTGGGTTAGATATTAGGAGAAGTTCTCACAAGCCAGTTTGTGATTCTATGACAAGTTCTCTATATACACAAAGCACTTGAATGCACCGAACTACAGTCAATCTGAGTTAACAACCCTCATCTTATGCTCAGCAGTGCCATTCTCAACCACTTTTTGTGTTGTTTTCTTAGTCCAAACAAAGCAGCACCGCATGGGGCTATCACTGGTCCTTGTTCAGGTATAAATCTGTAGCAAAGCAACTCAGTCAGCTTTAGTGATGTTGTTATTTTTTATAGACTATTTCAACTGCTTTCCTTTGAATCCATTTCTAGTGAAATCAAGGGCATTATAGTCTCCTTCCAGTATGTGAGTTAAGTTGAATTGTAGAATCCCATTTCAGACGATATAAATCTACCTCAAAAGCTTTCACTGCTTTAACCATAGCAATAGCCCAGTGGAAACTTGTGACAGTTTTGAAGGTGGTCTGAAGTCCTGCTGTCTCAGGGTAACCCTGGTGTTAGCCCTGTGTGCAGTCTCAGCCCTTTGTTCATTCTCTAATCATCAATCTCAGTTAATTCAGTGAGACTTGTGGATAAAGGTGACTAAAGGCATCTGAATTTGCCCTTTCACCATACGAGGAATTCAACTACAGTTCAGATAACGCGGGTTAAAGCACACTTTAGAACAAGCTGATGTTGTTAAACCCGTGCATATTCAATGTCACCTGTGCTTAGAAATGGGGCCTTTATCTGGAAACGTCATCAAGAATCTAAGGAATCTTTAACAAACAGCTTATTACTTCCAGGGATGGGCTCTGTGAGTAGTTTATATAAAGCCAACAGGTTAGTGTTAGATTATCTGCTCAGTAAGCAAACACACTTTTGAAGTAAGTGTATTTTGATGTAAACACTACAGGCTTATGTGCTCTAAACTGTCAATGTCATTGCCACTTGTGAGAATCAGAGAACTGAGTCAGCCATCACAGCTGAGCTTGCTTCTGGTTGCTTTAACCTAGTATGTTGGAAATCAGAACAGGGGAGTTAACGTTTATTGTCAGTTGACTCCTGGTAGCCTGTGGATTGTATTCATTGATATTTCTAAGGCTGTTACCATTTCTTTTTTCACTAAGTGCAAATCCTTCTGTTTTAATCCAGAAAATCAACTCTCAATGCAATGCTTGCAATAGAGATCCTAAAGGCCAATGAGTTAGTTACAGCACTAAGTAACCTGGTCTGACCTTTTAACTGAGCCTGCTTTGAGCAGGAGGTTGAACCAGAAGTCCTTCTGAGGCCCCTTTCGCCATGGATTATTCTGTGAGCTCGTGATTTGTAGAAAAAGATGGATATTATGTTTGTATCTCCTTTTGCAGTATCAGGAACCCTTTTGAGAAGGCTGCTCTTCAGAAAAGGCTGTAACACTGAGCTCTGTCACACGCTGAACTCTGATCACACCCTCAGTCCTGTTGGAGTGAAGTGATGGGCAGATCTCATGCTATCCTCTACACATGGTTACTCAACCAGGTATGCCCTTTTCCACACAAGGTAGCGGTAGCCACAGGGCCGGGTGTCCAGTGTGTCACAGGACTGAGACCACGAGTGTGTTAGCCACCGTTTAGAAAGGTTTCATTTGGAATACCTGATCTGGCCTGCCAAAGCCTTAGCAATGTCTGACTGGGCTTTTGTACATGGCAAGGCTTCAGGATTCATTTGGGCTGGAGAGGAAAATATGTCATCCTCAGGCATGTGAGATGTGTTCTTCATATTCTCCAGGTTGTACAGTTTATATGCCATTTGCATTGCAAAGTAGTAAAATAGTGTTAGGGTGCTTAATATAACAAACAAGAGGTGTTTTTTTCACGTGCCCTAAGAGCAGCATATGATGGTACTAAAGGAGCTTACCAAAAGGAAGATGGCATTTCCTAGTGCCTCATCACATAGTGCGTACAGCCCAGCTTCTAAAGGTACTAACCAGAAACACCTTGAAGTGCTAGGCTGTACAGTGCAACAGGCCAGCTGCTGTTGTGCAAGCTGTTTGATTCTTGTGGTGAAGATGGGAACCTTAAAAATCAGGTATGGTTGTGAGCAGGAAATGGGAGCCATTACAGCTCCCCAAGGGAAGTGGTTCCACATGTGAATCATAGTCCTGGGTTTGCCCTGCTGGGTGGGAGGGGTGTCCTGTTCCAGACAAATATTGCTGGCTCCCTGGGCCTGGCAGGTCTAACTGCTGCAGGGGAAAAGGGCAGGAGACTTGGTCCCACCATCAGCACTCCTTTGCAGCCTGTTAGCCATGGCTTGGGCAGCTGGAGCAGAGAGACTCAGGACACCTCAAGCCCTGAATGCTGTGTGAATTAAGGGATATGATCCATTGCTCTTGAGAAGGTAACCATAGAGTGACAAGGACTGCAGTGGTTTACTGAAGAGTTCAGCCACAGGCCCCATAAGCCTGGGGTTAACTATGGAGAACAAAACCTGCTACTGTGTGAGGCAGCCCAGGTTGCCAAGTCTTGCCTTCCCCCGTCCCTGCCATGAGTCACCCAGCTCTGGCAGAGCCTGGAGGCCATCTCACAGTGGCACAGGAACCTCCTGTCCTGGCTCGTCCTCCAGCCCATCCTAGAGGAAGCCCTCTGTGTGGGCTTCTGGGCCCCTTGATGCCGCGTCAGAGAGCTGCCACACCTCAGTTTCTTCAGGTCTTGTCAGGGCACCACTGACTTACTCACAACGGATACAGAGATCGAAACCAAGCAGTCCCTCCTCTGCTCTGTGCTCGGTGGCTCCTGGAGGCTTTTTCAGGGCTGGAAGGAGTGTGACCTTTCATCTCATTCTGTCTAGTCTAAAGCCTTCTATAGGAGCTGATTCCAGCCGTTCTCGGCAAGGCAGAAATGAAACAGATCTTGGTAGCTGAGTGTTGCTGTTATTTATCCTTCCTAAGCCAAATAATGAGATAAAATCCCCAAACCAGTGTTCATCCAAGGTTTGTGTGTGTTTCCTGTAGCAGGACTAGCAATGGCTCTATGTTGGTAGCACATGTCTGCTATGTGTTGTTTGGGAGGCAGTGAGTGTGCACAATGGATGGAGTGGAGAAGTGACAGAGTTGTGTCTTCCACCTCTCTATCTTTCTGCACTGATTAAGTGCATCTTGTTCCATCTCTGATGCAAAGGTGTGCGGAGCTGTACTCACTGATGAGCAGATCATTGAGAGGTTTCTATTGTTTGTAAGTCACAGCAGAAAGGTTCCCAAGGCTTCTGGTAACATTGTGGCTCACCAAAGATCATTCATCTCAGCCCTTATTTCTTCCTAAGAACTTGTCATCTTAATCACGGAACTAAAGGTGCAGCAGCACCACTAATTTTGGCAACTTAGGTCTTTAATACAAATTTGAGCTAATTCTATGACATTAGGAAGCTGATGCAATGGAATTCTTGTATCATGAGATGTCTTTGCAGCAGCAAAGTCTGTCATTAAATCTTAATGGCAATCCATGAAACTGCCTGCAGTTTGGGACAAAAGGTGGCACTTACCCAGTAAAGTTAACAGGGAGTGAAAGTCTCTGGACCTGATAGGAGTGACCTAGGACAGGTCTATGGGTACTTTGTGGATGGAGTTCAGCTTTGTCTGCTCTTATGTTGAGATAGCCAGGTGTAAACTGTTAGAGAAGCATTCACGTTAAAGCAGCTTGTGGCCTGAAACAATAACCCTGCTGAGGGCCTGAGTTTATTAGGTCAGTAATTTACTTCTAAGGCATACAGCTGTGCCTATGTAGGCTTTGAATTCCATGATCCATCTAGCTTGCACCCAGTGAGTTCAGTTCAGTTCGGTTTGTAAAAGACACTTCCTAGCATGAAGGGCTTGTGAAAAGAGTTGTTGATGAAACAAAGGGGGAAACCTCACATAAGGAAGTCTCAGGCTACATGGGAGGGGAGAAGAAATGAATGTACCTTTTCTGATGAAGTTTGGGTTAGCGGAAGGACCAGTCTAATTCATAGAAAGCTGGCTTGAAGGAGCTGCGTGCTTCAGAGGTTCCTTGCATCTGCCTGGATCCTGTACTCTCACAGAGGACCTAATAGAACCCACAGAATCTGCTAGAGCTGTAAGGAAGCTGGGACAAGGTAATCTGCACACAGTTGATTTCTGTTTTCTCAAGAGAAGCTTTACGCATAACTTCTAAACCCACAGTTGATCTGCTTTGCTGGGTTTTCACTGTCATTCAACCCATGAGGGTTCTGCAGTGAGCTGGGCTTCTTCTTCAGTGGGGTTACAGGGAAGAGTGTAAGTTACAGGGGAATCATCAGGGACAACAGAGGGTCCTGGATAAAACAGTTGGAGCCTAAGGAGCCCTGGAGGGAGGATCCACAACTGTGCTTAGAAAAGCCAAACTAGGCTGATGCTTGGACTTTGCCCACTCCACAGAGACTCACCACACATTGTACCATGTGGATTCAGAAGTCACTTACATGTTCCAACAGGGAAGGACAATCAGGTCTGTTGGCTAGAGCCAGTGCTCATCTCTGCTTTCACTGGCATCTTAAGAGCTGTGCTTCCTAACCCTAACCCTAACCTTCACCTGCCTATAAGCTTAGGTGAGAGAAAACAGGCACATAGTAAAGTCTTAATGATAGGAAGATTGAAAGAAGAGTCTTACAGAGAAGTGGAAAGCATGGAATGGATTTCAGAGGGGGGTGTGCATTATGGTGTGAAAGGTAGAATACTTGCAAAATAGAATTTATTCAAATGGAAGCAATTTCTTTTGGGGACATCTGATAATAATTTCCACAGTCAAATACGATTTTTACTTTAAAAAGTGTGAAAAGATTCTTCTCCTTTAGGGTAGGCTGAAAGCGACTCAAATCCCTGCCTGTCCCTCAGGAACTGCCATTTTCTCAGCTAGCTTTAGCATCATGGAAGCTTATTCTTCATGATAAAAGTGGGACACTTTAATTTCTGTATAATAAAACAGCCTTCCCAAAGTCATGGTAGGGTTGCACAATACATTGACCCGAACTATGTACCTGAACACAAAGCCCACCAATCTTACAAGTTATTTTGTGTTGGTTATCTTATGTTTTTATTAAAGACAAAGGAGTCAGTGTAGTCAGGAGGGGAAGTGCAATGGCTTGCTACCAGGTTGTTGTTACATTTGATGTAACAGTACCCCATTCCTGGATGTGGAATACACATGAGGAGCTGGGTGGGTTGATGCAGATGGAAACTGGGAAGTTAGGTCAGGCCACCGCCAGCAGGAACTGGACAAGAGCTAGGGCTAAGATACCTAGTAAACCTTCAATTAGATAGTCAAGCTAATGAAAGAGAGGCTCAACCTGAAAGACATCCTCTTCCCGGTGGTTTCTTCTATTCCTGGGTGCCAGGGTTTGTGGTCTTAGGAGCACAGATTTGCAGAAGCAGCCTTAATGAATATGCATAAACATAGCTTGACTTTCTATCAAGTCTCAGTGAAGCTTTAGAGTGCACATGGGCTGAGTTAGCATTTCTGATTAACCTCTGCTTTTTGTGCAAATGGTCCAGAGTGTTAATCCTGATGTTCATGTAATGAGCTGGGAAAGCTTTAGGTGAGAATCCAAGCAGCATCTTAAAACACAACTGATGTTTTTGTCATTGTCTTGACTGATAGACTGAACCCAACCTGGTCTGATCCTTCTGCATGTAAGAAATGAGCTCACACTGACACCTTGTATGTGACTTTTTACAGTCTCTAGTGAAAAGCTTCAAAACTAGTATAGGTTTATAACTTGAAGACTGGCAGATGTTTGGCTGCTGTGGATAATAGTGAGGCTTAATTGCAGCTGTTAATTTCAGATGCTGGTACCATGTAAAGCAGCGCTGAAGACTGGTGCATTGTAGTTGGCTTTTAAGGACACTGGCACCCTAAGAAATGGTTTCTATCTCTCCTGCCTGTTCTTTGTAACTCTTTGTAATGCTTCCAGTGACTACAATGATGCACCGAGCTGGAAGAGCTGATCTGCTGAATCCTTACCCTAGAAATGAACTCCGCTAATCAACTGCTCATGACTCCAACAGATGTTTCTGGTTTTCAGACAATTGGAACCTCATGTTCTAGTGTTTTATTTTCTCTTCTTTTCATACTGGCAGCAAATGCCCCATTACACATGTGAGCTTCAGAAACCTGTCACATGATACCAGGAACAAATTGTTAAGCCAGTCAGCAAAGTTCAGGTTTGAAGTGGTGGTCCACTGGAGGCAACTGGGTCTTAGAAGCCAGAGGGGTGGTTTATGGAACTACCACGCTGTGGTTTTGTTGTTAATGCCAGTGCTGTAGCTCAGCCTCTCATATGAAATTTGGAAATGTCAGATGAACTCAGATCACAACTCTCTTATTTTTTGCTCAAAGGCTGAATCACTTTAGGATGTGGAGATGAATTTAGGTGATGCTTTTGAGGATATGAGCATTGTACTCTTGAAACCACAGAAACGGGATGCGAATTGTCTATATGGTGTTGCTCTGTAAGGACTGATCTCCTGTGGCGGATCAAAATCAGTGCATCTTCAACCGCAGTGGAAATACAGATGTGAAGAATTTATGTTTTACTAGGATTTGTTTAGTCTGCGGCATTGACCTTCCCCTTGCAGGTTCTTCTGATTGATAAGTGACTGATGAATCCTAGATTAATCAATATCTTTGTGGGGTTTCAGCAGAAGGAAAAATGATGTGGGTTGCAAGGCTGATATATTGTCACTGCACAAAGATGCAGTGTACTCCAGTGACAACAAAATCAGAACTACTGATTCAACTGCAACTACTTAGTGGAAGGCAAACACCTGTTAAAGGAGTACAATGGGACCGTTACAGATTGTAGGCACTGGAGACACGGTTCTTTGGGATTAAGGCAACTCATTTGCAAACCATGTTTCTGTTAGCAGTGAGCAATTGGCCATGAACTTTCCTCTACCCACACAGCTCACCCGTGCTGGGTTGATTCAGGAGCCATGGCAGAGCACAGCCAAATGGACAGGACCACGAAGTTATCAGTATTCACATTTCATTAGACAAGCAGGATCCTGACCAAATGTGGGTTATCATAACCAGAACTTGTGCCTTTCATCCTTTCCCAAAGTAAATGTGGGATTTGCTGCTGTTGCTGGACTTGATTGTCATGAGAAACACAAGTACAAAGACAGTGTGAGTTGCAGGCTGTTTCATTAAGTGAATGGGAGAAGGTGAGGGTAGAGAGGGACGCTGCAGTGCCTCTGCAGCCACTCTTGAGATACTACATACTTCTGAAACATTTCCCAGGTGATAGAGATTGAATCAGTTAAAAATATGGCCAATAATATGCACTGGGCATGTTCGTAGTTGTTTTCAAGCTGGTGATATGCTCTCTTCTTTGAACACCACATTCCTTCCTGTTGTTTTAAAGCCAAACCTCCTGGTGCCGCTTGCGTGTATGTGATGTAACTTGAACTTGGGTTGAAGGTCTGGAGTGCAGAAGGGTTTCTGTCTGCAGAGAGGTGCTGTACTTTTTTATGGCTGTGGATGAGATTTCTTCTTTGCTTCTTGTGCTCTCTGTGTAAAGAAGGAAACTGAGAAGGCCAGAAAAGATGGGAAACAGAAAGGCAGTGGATGATCCTCCTTAGAACATGAGCACAGAGTGATGGCAGTGGGAGAAGAGGAATTGTTTAGAGGAAAGAATGATCTGAGCCAAGGGGTGACTGGAATTGCAGAAGAGTTTGATTAGAAGTGTTGAAGTTGGCTGACAAGCCATGGAGAGAACAGCTAGAGTATTGATTGGGAGCTTTGGCAAGTGCCTTTAGAAACTGAGAGGAGAATGATTTGGGTGGAATGAAGGAGCAGGAGGTGGACTGAGCAGAGTCTGGCACGAACCTGGAGGAGGAGGAATCCAGATGTTGTTGCAAACGGTGAGCCCAGGGAAATAAAAGAGAGGTGGGAGATGAGGGACACAGAGTGGGTAGTATTGAAAAAGACAAAGCTGGGCAAGGAGTGGTTTTGGGTCTTTCTAAGGTAGCAGGAATTTAAATGAGCACAAGTGTGTGCTGCAGAGAGAAAATCAGCACTGGAGCAGAAGTGAAGATGTAAGGGTGAACAAAAAGAGAACAAGATGGGTTTGTGGCTCAGTGGAGAAGCCAGAGGAAAAGCACATCAGAGGTTTCTTTATGGGATGTGAGAGGGCCTTGTTGGCAGAGAAGAAAAAGAACACATTATGCATTATCAGTTTATCTCTTGGAAGTGATAAGCCACGTCCAATGCAGAGAGAGAGAGAGAAGTAGGGGCAGAAGAAAGGGAGTATTTAAGCAGCAGCAGTTTTGAGGGCTGGTCAGAAGGTCTGAAAAGACCCCTAAGATCATGATGTGGGTTACAATTAGAGGTTAATTTCTAGTGGTAGAAAGGTGGCAGGACAGAAAGGGGTGGAAGTCTTCGGGGTAGACTTTCATCAGGATATTTCCTCTGCAGAAGCAGAGAAGACAAGTATGGGAAAAGAAGGGCTGTGCTCTCAATCTCTTTCTCTCATATGTTTATGAGAAATGCATTATGAGAAATCAACATGTACCTAAAGGAGCAGTGAATAGAGCTGAAATGCTGAGTGAGTCTTTTGGACTTAATTTTTACAGCAGTGGTCTCATCCTGGAGACTGTGACCGGTGTTCTGCCTTTCATAGAATCATAGAATAGTTCAGGTTGGAAAGGACCTTAAGCTCATCCAGTTCCAACCCCC
>NDXB01009617.1:0-32101 GCA_002631895.1 Agapornis roseicollis
TCTCCCATACAAAGACAGGCTGGGAAAGTTGGGGCTGTTCAGCCTGGGGAGGAGAAGGCTGCATGGAGACCTCAGAGCCTTCCAGTATCTGAAGTGGGGCTATAGGGATGCTGGGGAGGGACTCTTCATTAGGGACTGTAGTGACAGGACAAGGGGTAATGGGTTCAAACTTAAACAGGAGGTTTGTATTGGATCACTTAAACAGGAGAGGTTTAGATTGGATCACCCTTCCTGTTAGGGTGGTGAGGCACTGGAATGGGTTGCCCAGGGAGGTTGTGAGTGCTCCATCCCTGGCAGTGTTCAAGGCCAGGTTGGATGAAGCCTTGGATGGCATGGTTTAGTGTGAGGTGTCCCTGCTCATGGCAGGGGGGTTAGAACTGGATGATCTTAAGGTCCTTTCCAACCCTAATGATTCTATGATTCTATGATCTCTCAGTGTAGAAGATGCCAGAGGTTGGATCAAGCCAAGTCTCCTGGGGAGACCCAGGTGGTGGCTCCAGGTTTAGTCCACATTTCACTGAATACTTCTGGCACTGCAATAGTGCCTCCTGCAGCTGCGAGGTGGGAAGCTAGAGGAGATGGAAATGCACGCTGGAGAATTCACCGTTCTCTTGGCAGGCTGGAGAAATGGGCTGGGAAAAAAAGAGATAGGATGAAACTCAACAGGAAGCCAAGCACTGTAACTGGGAGAAGGACCAGCTTCAACGATGCAGGGCAGGGTCCAGCAGCTCCAGAGAAGAGAGGTGGGTCACAAGCCAAGTTCAGGTTAATTGCTTCATGTTACTGCAGGCAAAGTCATTTGTGAAGGCACAGACAAGAGCATAACCATGTTATTTGGTGCTGACAAGGCTGCAGGCACAGCACAAACAGCATGTTAAAGCTCAGCATCTGCAAGGAGCAAGGCACAGGCTGGATAGCACATATGCCACAATGTGCAGTACGCAGGAGCAACTGAAGGAACCAGGGCTGGTCAGCCCAGAGGAGAGCATAAGCAACTTGTGGTTTTGCAGCCAGAAACATCAGGTCCCAAACTGGCACTTGGGGAATCTCCTGATGGGAGTGACCAAACCCCAGGAAGGGCAACATGCCTCCATCCCTGCCCTGGAAAACCTCCAGGGATGCTGCTGTTCGGAGGCAAGATCAGCTCAGCAGCATCTTGAGGAAACTTTTGGCCTTTCTACAAGGCACCCCAGCCATCAACCTTCCTGCAGACATGATGGACATCCATGCCTCCTCAACCACCCTCCCATGACAGCCCCAAAATCGCCTCCAGCAGAGTCGTGCAGCACCTCCCTCTCCAACCTTTTGTAGGCTGCAGATGAGTTGTCCCCTATTCATGAGCCACCTGCCTTTAGCAGCCCACTAACAGCATGTCCCAGGTCCCCATGCATCACAAAACCTCCCAGCCCAGCTGAGCAGAACTGGCACCAGGGCATCCAAGGAGATTGTGGTTTGCCCAGTGGTGGCCTTTAGGTGGCTCTGGCCACACAGGCAAGCTGCCAGAGAGGAAGAGGAGCTCACAGTGAGAAGGCACATGCTTACCTTAAAATGCTGTGAGATGGAGCAGCTTGTGGGTACCACCCTGCCACAAAGCTGCTCCAGAACTGAGCCTTTTAGCTGGTGTTTACAGCCGTGATAAACTTATCTGATCAGAGCTGGGCTGGAAGGAGGCTGGAGGGAGACACAGGCACCATGCAATGACAGCCGTAGCCACAGCAACAGGCTGGTCTCTCCATAGAGATGTCAGGGTGCCAGCCGAGCCGCCTGCACAACCCAGGGAAGCACAGGAGATGGAGGTGAAAGCCCCACGACCCCCCTGCACCTTTTCCTTCTCCATCCTCTCACTCACTTGTTGGGGGAACAACAGGTTTTTGGCTTATCTGACCCTTCCCAATCTCCTTGCATCCCAACAACAGTACCCAGCTCCCAGATCAATAATACATGCTCCCTGAAACAGATGCCTTTCTCAATACATTGAGTCACCTTGCACTCCAGACGGGAAATCCGAGCCTCTGGCCATCAATCTTTCATTCCCTGGACATAATCTTCAAGTTGATGTGACTCCAAGTGGCTGCTTCCCTTTCACTGTCCAGGGCACAGCATGCCTGGGATGCAACAGGGAAACTCAGCCAAAAATCCAGCCACAAACCTGAGCAAAACTTGTCCAAGCTCCAGGGATATTTGGCCAGACAGTAGTCAGGATGTTGATGGGTAAAACACAGTTATACCTGCACTTACACCTCTTTCCCTGTACAAGCAGCTCTGCCCAGCTCATTCCAGGGCATACAAGAAAGGGCACAACTACATTAGGCACAAAATAGCTGTTCCTGCTGCTAAAATTCCTCCTTTTCAGTCTATCCCAGTGTAAGGCTGTCACGCAGTGCCTGCTCAACATGCCTGCTGCACAGAGATTTTCTGCTGACGGCTGTGGCTGGCTGGTTTAGGCACTAAGAGGATTTTATTCCTCACCATGGAAAAAAGAAAAAAATACATCCTTGCAGGAAATCTTTTATCTGGAAAAAGCTGCAGATGTCGGAATAAAATAGAAAGAGAAGGGAAGAAAAACAGCAAGAGAGGACACAACAAAGCTTTTCTCCCAATTTTCTGAGGGGCTGAGCAGTATCCCGCAGGATTTCATGCAGAAGACTCCTGGTGCATATAGCAAATCCGGCCCAGAGACTTTCAGCCACCTGCCTGATACCAACCTCATGCCTCTCAGTACTGGGTTTTCCATACACATACCAGGGACCTGCCTTGTCTCCACTTCACCACCTTGGATTGGAACTACTCAGCCCTTCCATCACTCCAGGTTGGGCGGCATCCACCCTGCGGGTAGCATCAGTTGGATCCAGCTGGCAACACGACATCTTGGAGCAACGCAGGGTGCCAGCACGCATGGTCCTGCCTTGCCTGCAGGTTGCTGTTCCTTTCCTCTGCCAAGTAAAGGCATCACTGGCAGCACTGATTTGAGTGTTGGGAAGGACAGGGACACAGGGACAGACCCTGGCAGCGATCTCATTGCATTTATAGCCTCTTCATGCTCACTTCCTGAGGGAAGCCCTGGCCTAGTATCGCCTTCCTAAGGTTTTAAACTCAAACAGTGAAAGCTGCCCCTATCTAATGCAAAAATTCTCACTGAATCCTCCCAGCCATAGACAAGAAGCAGATTCCCAGCCCAAAAAGCCACAGCAACCCTCGATAGCTTCCAACTACCTCCCCAGCCCAGCAGTCTCCATGGCAGCCCTGTTTCCTCACCAGAACCTTAAAGGAAGCTGCCACAGATACCTAAAAAGATAATAATTAACCTCTTGCCTCTGTGTGCAAGGCTCAGCCCTGATTAAACACCCCAAATCTGCGGCTGTTCACTGCCGTTGCTCCTCCTCTCCAGGAACAACCTGCTTCTCCCCAGCAGCCAGGATGACTCGGTAGCATCACAGCAGGGGGCTGCTCCGGGAGCTCCCCATAACCCCATTCACCCAGCTCTCACTGATCTAGCACAGGGCCAACCAAAATCTCTCAGCAGCTAGGCCACAACCTCCCCTAAGCCAGCCAGCAGCAGGTCTGATCATAACTGACCAGGAGCCTTTCTGTAAATGTGGAGAAACAGGAATGAAAAAACAGAAAGTGATGTGCACACAAAAATAACAAGGCCCCAGAAACCAGAAAGATGCAGAAAATCCCTCCTCCTCCTCAGCAAACAACAGATCTCAGCCTCTCAGCAGAGGGGATGAAAGTAGCAGCGGGATTTCTGTTCCTCACCTGGTATCGAATCTGCTCTCTGTTGAGCAGAGGAATTTAATTTGATCACCGTGCCAGGGTGGGGAGGACTGAAATACTTCAACCCCACCAGCGTGGTTGCCTTAAAACCCAGAGCACCCCAGTGTTGGAGGGGCAGATCTGCATTCAGAGAGGAAACAGCCACTTCCTGGAGGAGGGACCACACAGCAGGAGATGGAGGAGAGAACCCTAGAGCTCAGCCAGCCAGGGATGCCCAAGATGCTGCAAGAACCACCACCCAACATAAGGTCTTCTTCATAACCACGGGAGGGTTTCACACCACCCCTTGGTGGGATCTTGGGGGATCTGCTACCTGGGCAGAGCTGTTGGGTCTATCCCCACCCTGCACTGGCCGCAGCTCCCCAGGGGAAGTCAAAGTCTCTTCCCCTTTCCAGCACAGCTGCTGATAGGGCACATAACATCCTCGGGCAACGACAACTCACTTGGACTCCCAGAGCTCATCCCAGCGGGGTTTGCCTCAGCTGGTGGGCAACCAAGGTCGGTGAAGGTCGTGCTCGCAGAGAGCAGCTCATTGGCTTCACTAAGCCAGAGCATCCCCAGCAGTCGCAGGGGTGCCAGAGAGGGCGGCATCAGCCAGGCACAGAGGGGAGCAACAGGCAGCAGTCTCCTGGGGCACAGGTAGCGAGACAGGCCTTGCCTGCACCAAACCCCACCAGAGAGCTCTGCAGAGCTGGCACACGGAGAGGTCAGGTGGGTGCATCCTGCTCGGCTCTTTTAATTATCGTTTTTTTTTCAGTGGGGAGCACATTCAGCTTCAGGGCCTCAGCTTAAACCAGCAGCAGCAAACCTGAGCCCAAAAGCTGTCAGCTACCAGCACTCCCAGGCAAAGCAGGAGAAACATCCAAGTGCCATCACTGACCACTTGTCAACTACAGCTCTTACACAAACAGCTGGAAAGGAAGGACGCTTTCAACCCTGCACTCAAGGAACAAGGATGCTCTTGCCATTGTACGAACAGGAGCCACAAATCCCACACCCTTGTGTGAAGGTGCTGGCTGGGAGGAAGGGAGCTGCAAGGCCAATGTCCCAGCTCCCCTCCTGGGGCACGCAGCAGTGCAAGACTGGCACGGAGCAGGGCTTCAGAGCCAGCTGCTCTCACATCCCTGCTCGCATATTGATTCGTTTACATAAATTATGCAGCACCTCTACTCCTGATTAATATTGTTAATTGAGATGCAGCAGGGAGCAGGAGGGAAATACCGTGCGCGCACAGTCACACACCAAACACACCCATAAATGCAAAAGCTGTTGTTTGAGGGTGCTGGCCGGTCCTGTAGGGAGTGAGCGGAGAGAGTGGGGAGCCCCCCAGACACCGCGGCAGCAGCCAGGCAGGAATTTCCCGAGGCTCTCTGCATCCCCGCCGGGAGCTGGCGCAGGGCCGGAGCCGGGCATCACCCCATGGCGGGCAGATGTGGCCGGGGGCTGCGGCAAAGCAGCTCTGCGGGGGTTAAGGTGCTGCCGCAGCAGAAAGCGCCTGTCCCAGCGGTGTCACAGCGGTGTACTGAGCATCAGCCCAGACAAAGGGTGAGGACAGCCTCTCAGAGGCAGCACCTCCCGGAGCCAGACCCCTCCTTCACCTTCTACCAGCACCCAAACGCTCTAAGCCTGGCTCTACACTTCCCCCACCCCCTCCGGCTCCTTGCAGGGAAACCTGCCGGCTCCTTCGGGAAGGTTCATCTTATCGCCCCCATCATCGGTACCGCGACACCGCCCGGCAGCCCGCCGCGGCGGGCCGGGGGATGCTCAAGGTGCCTCCCGATGAGGGTGCGGAGGAGCAGCCCAGCTCACGGGGAGCGATCCGAGCCCTGCCGAGCCCACCCCGAGGGAAGGGGCGCGGGGACCCAGCGGCTCGGCGGGCACCGCTTACCGTGGATGCCGGTCTGGTGAGTCATGGCTCGGCTCCGCTCCGCTCCGCTCCGTTCCGCTCCGGCTCCGCCGCGTCCCGGGCAGGAAACGGCTCCGCGGGCACCACGGCCGCTTCCGGAGCCTGCAGCCGCCGCCCGCGCCGCGCCGCGCCGCCTGCACCGCCCCGGGGAGGAGCCGGGTCCGCCCTGCGGCGCCCCCTGGCGGAGCTCAGCGGCACCACTGGAGCCCGGGGCGGGCCCCGCCATGGCCGCCGAGTGGCTGCGGCGGCTGCGGCGGGGCGGCCCCGCGGAGCAGCCCGGAGGGACACAGGGGACAGGGCTGGGCCCTCCGCCCGCCGCGCTCAGCTACCGCCGGCCCAAGTTCCTGCGTGGTGGCACCGAGGAGAGCCCGCGGGACAGGCGGGTCGTGCGGGGCACCGGGCCCGAGCGGCCCCTGCCTTGGGGGACGGGCTACGCCGAGTGAGTGCGGGCCGGCAGCGAGGCCGCCCCGGGAAGGGGGCGCCTGGAGATGTGCGGGTTGGGGGGTGAGAGGTTAGAGCGTGTCTGAGGGTCCGTATAGCGTTCCGGGAGGACGGCCAGGGCCTGCGTGCGGTGAGGGGGCCCGTGCGGGGTGTCCGGATGAGTTTAGGGGAGTCCTGAGAGGTGCCACGGGAGGTGATCGCACCCCACATCTGCCCCACGTCGCGCCCCTCGCTGCGGCCCCAGCCCGAGCACGGGGATTTGGCCTTCCCCTGCCTGCAGGAGCGGGGCAGCTCCCTCCTCCGGGCACAGCAGCGGTGCGGGTGTGATGCTCTGCGGGTTGTCCCCTGCCCTTCTTCCGTCCGTGCCGGTGGCTGGCAGCAGCTGGGGCAGACCTGCCCACCCCCTGCCTGCGCCCTGCCCGCCGCAGACCGGTCACCGCTGCCGGTGACTGGCGGAGGGGCAGCCCAGAGAGCAGAATCAGCTCAGTTCAAGTATCCCACCCCCTAATACAATGGTGTTTAAACCAGAGCTTTAACGCTGGACTGTCACCCGTCCCCTGCCCTGCCTGGCTGCAGGGAGCTGGCTCTTCCATGAGGCTGCTGTGTTGGGCAGGCAGGCAGCTCTCCCTTTGCGTGGGGGATGTTTGGGGCAGGAGGTGCGGTTTGAGGTTAGTAGTGCCAGGTATCTATCCCCTTGCTCCTCGCAAAGTGCCTTTAAAACAAAGGAATGGGGAGGATCAAATGTTAGGGAATGGATCAGACTGAACTCCATTCAGGAGCTGTCCACATATCCTGGCCAGGACATGTCACTGTGGGATGGCGTAGCTTGGAGAGAGGAGCTGTGCAAGGAGAGCAAAGTCCCAGCCAGTGACAAATATTAATAGGAGTGGAAGAACAAACAGTGGTGGTGGTTTTGCAATTCCCTGTGTCATCAAGGAAACAGCGCAGTGTGGGTTGCTGACAAGGGCTTCCTGAGGCCAGTGTGCTCCATAACCATTCACTTGTCCCTGTGTCTGTGGCCAGGCCTTCCCCATGTAAAGGACTTCTTATATAGATCCCCAGCAAAGAGATCCTTGAGTTTGAAACAGGAGCATGGGGCTGGGAGGGGCAAGGTGCAGTTGTTTGCTGTGGCTGCAAAGTTCCTGGCACTGTGGCTGGGAGGAGCAAGGTGCAGTGTGTCCTCACACCTTACCTGGAGTGCTTGCACCCCCCCAGGGTTATCAATGCTGAGAAGTCAGAGTTCAATGAGGACCAGGCAGCCTGCTGCCAGATCACCATCCGGAGGAGAGAGCCCGGCCTGGAGGAGGATGAGGAATGGCTGATCCTGTGCTCCACGCAGGTATAGCCCTCAGGCAGGCTGTGCTCACCCTGCTGCCAGCCCTGCTCTGCTCCCAGGGACTGAGCTACAGGAAACACAGGGTTGTCCCATCAGTCCTGCATGCTCACACACTGAAACCCTTCTTTGGACACATTTAGGGGAGAGATGTACCAAATGTCTGGCCAGCAAACACCCAGCTCTGCCCATATGTGCTGTTTCTACTTGCATGGCCCATGACTTGAAGCATTTGACATTGCCCAAGCCCTTTACTTGGTGCCCTCACCTTTCCTATACTGTCATCCCTCTGCTTTCAAGGGCCAGTGTGCATTGTCATCACTCAGGGACAGCATCATGAGCCAGACACAGGATGCACTTACCTAGGACTGACTTTGCCTTGCCTCTTGTAACATCCCCCTACACCACAGAGGGTGGGTGGCTGTGAATCCAGCCACTAGAGCTCAGATGATGAGCCTGGCAGAGCAGCACATGGCATCATGTGAGTTTGAGCTGTGCAGGAGATAAGTGTTGGCAGTGAAGGGTAGCTGGGGTGGGAAAGCTGGGCAAAACACATCTGTACCGTTTCCAGCCCCTGTCTTCTCCCTGTTTACTGTCTTGTCCCTTGTCCTCACTGCAGTTTCTGACTGGTTACTACTGGGCACTGTTTGATGGCCATGGTGGCCCAGAAGCTGCCATCATCGCCTCCAACTATTTGCACTACTGCATCAAACAGAAGCTGGAGGAGGTTGTGGGAGGCATCACAGAGGCCCGGCCCCCCATGCATCTCAGTGGGCGCTGTGTTTGTGACAGTGACCCCCAGTTTGTGGAGGAGAAGCACATCTGCGCACAAGACCTGGTGGTGGGAGCCCTGGAGAACGCCTTCCAGGAGTGTGTGAGTAACCTGTGCAGGGCACCGGTCCTGCTGCCCCAGGCAGTCTGTCCCTCCCCACTGCCCAGGGTGGGAAAGGTCTGCAGTTCTGCAGCTCACGGAGCAGGCAGGAACACTGAGAGAGATCTTCAAGCATTCTGAGATCACACTGGGTCAGCTGCCCAAGGTCTGCCTCAGATCTATTGCACATCAGCAGTGCTGACCTATCTCTCTGTCTGCTAACCCAAAGCTACAGCATCCCTGCTAATCTGCACCATGGGGATACATTTCTTTAGGGCTGGACCATGGCTAATGTCTCACTGGTACAGCACATACAGGTGTGAGATTTCCCTGTCACGCTCCTAAAGTGGTCCTTAGTCCAGTAGTAAGAACTTTGTTAGCTGTACCAAAGCAGCATTTCCTTCATCTTGCTTGAGTGGTTTCCCACGGTCCATCTGCAGAAAATTTTGCTTCTGGATTCCTGCTGGTAGGCATGAGGCAGCTGCAGGAATCAGCAGCTCCACTGATTCACTTTCCAAACTTGTTTAAACCAACAGGATGAAGTCATAGGCCAGGAGATGGAAGCTACAAACCAGACCGGAGGCTGCACTGCTCTGGCTGCCCTTTATTTCCAAGGAAAGCTGTATGTGGCCAATGCTGGGGACAGCAGGTGAGCCATAATAAAAAAGGGAAGTTGCTGGGGGATAAGAAATGGGAGAAAAGCAGTTTCCAGCATCTTATTCTGGTTTCAGCTGGGATAGAGTTAACTTGCTTCCTAGTAGCTGGCACAATGCAGGTTTGGATTTAGCATGAGAGTAATGTTGATAACACACAGTGTTTTAGATGTTGCTGAGCAGTGCTTACACTAAGTCAAGGACTTCTCAGTTTCTCACCCCACCACCCCTGCCACTGAGCAGGCTGGGGGGCACACGGGCAGGATAGCTGACCCAGAGTGTCAGAGCCAGCAGCAGTGTGGTGTGTACCTACCAACTGGGTTAAACTGTGCTGCTGCTTTAATCCTAGGGAAGGTAAATGTGCAGCCCAACCATTCCCTTCTGCCTGCCATGAAACCTGTTGGAAGGATGGATGCTCCTGATGCCTCCTGGAAGGGTTTTCAGATTCAGGGGACTAATGCTGCCCATTAGCCGTGGGGCAGTGGGGTGTGGTGCAGCAGTAAGCTCAGCTTACTTAAGGGATCCTCAAGAGTTTCCTCATTGGGCCATAGCCCACAATTCTTATAGCAGTGAGCTCTGTCATTGTCAAACCAGGCAAGCTCAGGTCTCTGCTGCAGCAGTGCAATTGCAGTGGAATTAAAATACACCAACATTTATGAACGTTTCTGGGTGCAGTTATTCTGACATTGCTCTGCTGCTAGTTACCCTCAGCCCCACGTCTGGCTAACACTGGGGTTAGTTACAGTAAAAGGAAGGCTGCAAGGACAGACACAGTTCAGCTCTTTGCTTCTTCCCTCTCGTAGGGCAGTTCTTGTTCTGAAGGACAACATTGTGCCCATGAGCTGCGAGTTCACACCTGAGACAGAGAGGCAGCGAATCCAGCACTTGGTGAGTGACTCCTTCCACACATCAGAGTCCAGCTGCAAGTTCCCACTGGGGGCTTGTAGCAAGGAGGACCACCAGCTTTCCTGAAAGGCCAGTGTGTGGCCAGAAGATCATCTGTCACTGGGGACAAGATTCAACCAATAGCCTTCAGGATTGGACATGCCCATGTCCTCCTTGGAATGTGCTTTCCCAGTTCTCCATTCTGCTGCTGGGAGTGCCAGTCCCAAAGCACTGCTGTGCTGAAGCAGAACCTGTTCATCCTCAGATCTTCTTTCCCTCCTCCAGGCTTTTCTTTTCCCCAAGCTTCTGGGTGGCGAGTTCACACGCTTTGAGTTTCCACGGAGGTTGAAGGGAGATGATGTGGGGCAGAAAGTCCTGTACCGGGATTACTTCATGGAGGGCTGGTGAGTCCTTTCTGCCTGAGGCTGCAGCACAGGGCAGCTTCACCTGCTCATAGCGGTGGGGAGGTGAAGAAAAAAGGGCCATGCCCCACTGATGAGAGCAGCAGGCTTGGTAGTGTGAAGCTGTGCCAGATAAAGCAAGGGTTGCTGTGAGCAGCCTCCCCCATGACTGAAGGGCTGAGGCCCTGGCAGAGCACTTAGGGAACAGCCAAGATGGTCCTTCTGGGATCACACAAGGTGGGGCTGGTACAGGCAGTCCTAGCCTGGTGCAGGTACCAGCTGGGGAGGAAGGGGAGAGGGAAAACCAGCTGGGTGTTCAGCAAAGGGTCATCTTCACTTAATCTGCTTCAGCAAGTTACTCAGCTGCCTGTGCATGGGAGTAGCACAAGGGTTGAATCACAGCTCCGGCTGGGTTGTACCATCGAGTCAGAGAAATCCCAAATGAATAGTGACTTCTCTGTTCTAGGGGATACAAGACAGTGGAGAAAGCTGACCTCAAGTATCCTCTTGTCCATGGTCATGGGAAACAGGTAGCTTAATGCTTTACATACTGGGAGGACAGAGGCAAGTCTGCTGGGGTCCTCAGTGTCCCTGTCACACTCTGGGGCTCCCCAGCATGGTGCACTTCCACAGCCCCAATACAGCAGCTCTCTTTGCTAGAACCATGCTGCCTGTAAGTGCAAATCAGAGCCCCCTGACAGCAGAGGGGTTGCACACTCCTCCAGAGTACTTGCTAGCAGAGCAGACAGCCTTGAGCGAGGCTGCCCTTTCCACACAAGAACTCATTTCAGATGAGAGCTTATTTCAGCATACAACTTTGGACTGTCTCCTCCAGCTCTAACTAGCACCTTTCCCATAAACCCTTTTCCTTGAGGAGAGGCTGAGAAAAGGAGCCTGTAGAGGGAAGGAGAAGACAGGGAGAAGCAACAACTGCACACATCCAGTGTCTGGGGTAGAGCAGAAAGCCCTGTCACCTACCCCAGCATGACAACCCACATGCTACCTTTGCAAGGAGAAAAGGACCCCTCAGTTTTCTTCCTCACCACCCCAAATCAAGAGCAAGATGCCACCATAAGCTTCTTGAGGTCTGTAGCATTACTCAGAGTACATGTAACTCCAGAGCACACCATGGGCCATCAGGAGCCACCCCCATGCAGGCTGTCTCTGCACTCACACCATAATGGTCACTGTTTCTCATCACTCCTCCATCTCTGATGTTTCATGGGGCTGTTCTGGGTGATGCTTGTAGAAGGGTCCTAAAGGCAACACATAGATCAGTCAGGACCAGCCACGTTATCAGCCTTTAAATATGCCATGTTCTTATGTTTCAATACTGTTTTGCTCTGTTTGGGGCCAGGCTCGCTTGCTGGGGACTCTGGCTGTCTCTCGAGGTCTGGGGGATCACCAGCTCAAAGTCATTGACACCAACATTGAAGTCAAACCTTTCCTCTCCTGCATCCCAAAGGTCAGTCACAGGGGATGGGAACTGCAGCATGGAATTAAAAATGTTGCTCATCCCCTGTAGCACCCACCTTTTACAGACCTCGCAGGTTTTAGCTGTGTCCTTTTTCCATCCCCCATCCATCTCAGCACGCTGCCAGAGGATCCTGCAGACAGAAGAATCTAGAAGCATAGCAGCAAGGGGATGTAAAAGATTCAAAGCACCCTGTTCCCACTTTGTCATCTCTGGGAAAAGTCATCTCCTGCCACTCTAGTACATTGCAGGAACTGTCACTGATATACTCCTGTGCTTTCCAGGTGAAAGTATTTGACTTTGCTCTGCATGACATTAAGGAAGATGATGTCCTCATCATGGCAACTGATGGTCTTTGGGATGTTCTGTGCAACAAAGAGGTAGCCCATATGGTCAGGAGCTTCCTTGAAGAAAACAGGACAGATCCTCACAGGTAATAGCAGCTTTGCTGTTGTTTTCCCTTCCAAAGACCCTGGTCAGATCAAAACCATGCTGAGATTACTTTGGTTCTAGGTCAGCTCCAGCATCACCAAGCAGCCTTTTCTGTGACTCTGGAAACTGCATCCTAATCCTTCCCCATCCTAAAGAAACAAAGATAAAGCTGTTGTCTTAAAACAACCCTTCTATTTTGACACCAAAGCCACATCTCAGTGATGTCCTGAAGGGACTAGTGATGTGTTAACCAAAATGTTGTGTTTTTTCCACCTACAGATTTTCAAAACTGGCCAAGTATTTGGTATGCAGAGCAAGGGGAAAGAAGAGAGGCCACCAGTGGATGCTGGATGACAACCACGAGGCATCCTATGATGACATCTCTGTGTTTGTCATCCCACTGCACAACCGGGATGAGAACTGACTGCATGAGGCACAGGTTCTGTGTCCCCTGCTGTGGTGCTGTTCAGCATCAACCAGGACTGAGGGATTTCTGCTGTGCATGTACGCTCTCTTCCAGTAAAACCATCTGCAATGGAACCTGAAAATGCAGAGCCAGGGCTTAGCAGAAGATCAACAAGAACATTAGCTCCTTACTGACGTTTAAGAGAGGAACATTCTGCAACAAAGCTTACTCCTTTCTCATTGTTAGGCCAAGGAGAAATTGCAAGGGGGGTGACACAAGCTGAATGGTACTGCTTCCACAATCTTTGCAGTACAGTGAGACTCGAATCTGTGGTGACCCTTCTCCCTTTTTAATATTGAAGAATGAAGATCAATTGAGATCCAGTCTCCAGAGCTGCCTTTTAATCAGACTTGAACTACAGTGTGTAAAACTGGATGCACCAGCATTGTATCCATTTGCTGTAACTCAAGATGTACTGAAAAACCCAGGAGCTGCTAGGTAATGCCATGCTGAGGCAGAGCCCAGACCTCTTGGAAAAGCTGCCACCTGTAGGCAGCACCACCTTGAAACACAGGATATAGCAGATAAAGCCAGACATTGGCATACAGGAACCTCCTGTGTAAAGTATGTGCCTTACTGTTATTTAAGAACAGTTAAGTATAGTGGTACGTAATGCAACGTACAGATTTCTAACAACTCTTAGTCCACAACACTTGCTTTCACTTTCTCTGTTCGTTCATGTCATTTCTGACAGCAAAGCTGGTTTTGTAGCAGTAGCTCCAATGAGAACCAAAGTGTTTGAAGTTCATCAGCTGATGTAGTAGAAGAGTTTGGAGTAAAATAAAACTGGTTTGTTTATATTTGTTTGCAGTGCTGCATCTTGCACTCATTACAGCAGGAACAGCAGAGCAGGAGACATGCCAGAATTGTGCCTTGAACTCCAAGGATATCCTTCTCAACCCATTCATTAGCCAGGCAAATTCAGGTCTGGACAAGCTTCCAGCTCCCCAAGACCTCACTTTGGAGTTTCATCATTCATTACACAAGTTGCAAGATTCCCTGGTGAAGCAGACAAACCCCAGCACATGCTTCAGTTGCACAACGATGAAAAGTTCAAACAAAAATACTTCCCTCCCTCCCACTCCCATGCAGCCAATTGGAGTAAAACCTATCAGAGGTTTTACACATTCCTGAGAGGGACAGAAACAGCCTTAGAAAATTGTAGGGAGTTTCTGCTTTTTCTGGATTTGTCTTTGCCACAACCCAGCTGGTCACTAGAAGTGTTCCCTCAGCAGGACTACCCCAAGGACCAGGTGTCAACAGATGATTTCCTGCAGTGGGAAGCCTGGACCCAGGAATGAAGAGGCCTTTCGGCTGCCTCCTTGTGGTTCAAGTAACGGATAGAATAAAACCCATTTCTCTCCGGTTTTGCTTTTCCCCCTAGAAATTTAACCTGGAAACAATGCACAGGGTTTTTTACCCATGTTATCTTGGTGCTGGCTGCCAATCCCAGCTGCTGTAATTATATATACACACATGCACATTGACTTTAGTGATCCAGGTCTCCTGTTACTCCAAAACAAGCAGCTATTTCCCCATCTTCCTGCTGAGAAAGGGTTCTGCTCTTCCCTCCAGACCACAGGCTTCTGTGAACACCCCTCTACCTAGAAGTACCCAGCAAGTAGCTGTCTTCCCTATCCCGACACATTCCTAGGCAAGAGAAACCTCTTTAAGTGCACAATTTATGTTGGAATAGTTCACAAGTTCCACTACAGAATTTCAGACACTCCAAAATGAAGGAGTCTTTAAAAAACAAATGTGATTTTCCCATTCCACCGCCCCCAAGACACCAGCAAGTTGTATCACACAGAACAAGAGCAGAATTTACAGCACTCGAGGGGTATCTCTACAAAATATTTATTAACGGCCACAACACTGAATTCTCCACATATGTAGTATTTTGTGACAAAGCAGAATTCAACTTTATGTATTTACACCCATCTGGCAGATACCACCCAGGAATCAAACTCCCCATAACCAGCTCATGACCAAAGAGACCAACTTCAAAAAGGCTCACCAGGATCCTCGCCCCTGACCCAAAACCAAGGTGAAGTCAAAGTGCAAAGGTAGTCAAGAGGCATTGGAAAAGATACACTGCTGCTTCCAAATTTGTTCACTCAGTTGTTGCTGTGTCCCCACAGCCCAGGGGCTGGGACATGACCTGAGGACATGGGAGCCTCAATTAAAGAGAAATCTCTTTAAGATTGACTTGAGAATTACAGCCAAGATCTCCTGCAGCCCATGCAGATGCGGCTCAGCCACCACCACTACTTACTGAAAGGTGGTCTCTTCAGTCACAATTCCACCTTGTTCTGAAAAAAGGCCTTTAGAGAAGCTCATGGAAGCTAAAAGCTTTATTTGCCTTCCCCATCTAATCTTCCAGCAACACGTGATACTCCAGTTCTGACAATACTTGGCACATTTAAAGGCAGGTGGAAAACACTCAGGTGCTACATCAACCAAGCAAGATGCCTCTGCGGGCAGCAGTCAGCCCTGGGAAGGCTTTAATTTTGAACTAGGCATTAGTGCCATGTTGTACACAAACCTGTACATTTATCTTTACTCCCAAATGCACTGATGTTCTTAATGTACGTGTCCTCATAGAGCAGTACTTTGTTCCTCCTTTTTTGTAAGATTTCATGCTGCAACGCAAAATGTTTTATACCGTGGCAAGTGGAAGAGAGCTGAAACACCGTCTTTAGATAAGTGCTCAAACCACATCAGCAAAGAGCATTTTCAGAATAAGACTTCAAACGCTTCCCTGTCTGCTCACTTCCTCAAGCAACAGACTTGGTAAAACCTTAAAAGATGACTTGCTACTAAAAGTTTAACTCTTAAAATGCAATACAAACCCCAAATACCTGTAATGATACAAACCACTGCAAAATATGGCTGCTTACAGAAACACCAACAAAGGTAAAATAGCACCAAGCAGCCTGAAATGCAATACTGAGCTTAAGAGGCAGCTGCAGAAAGCAGTCAACTGGAGGACAGAGATAACTATCTCCCTTCCTGCTGGGCATTTATAGGTGACAGTGGAACAGCACGAATTTCATCTGCATCTCCAACAGCAGGCCTATTTGGCACAATGGAAAACATCAGTCCACTGTTCCCTTTCCTCCTTCAGTCTGGAGGACAGCAAACTCCCACTGCAGAACTGTGCCATCAGGAATGGCTCTCCCGTGGCAGCATCAGCAGAGGCAAGCCACAGAGCCTATGGAGGAGCTTCAACCACAGGAGTGGTCCAAACATGAGGTTTATGGCGAGTGCCCAGTGCCAGTCCTCCTGCCGACTGCCACAGGCAAACACTGGAGCTCAGCACCTGCTGCTGCTTTAAAGGAACCAGCAATGGAGAAATGCTCACTCCCCCATCCCCAGCTCTTAGCACACCACATTCCCACTGACAAGGACTGTGGATAAAAAGTAAAACAGAAGCAGCTCCTCCTCCTGATTTGACTTTTCCAGGGAGATATGCTCCAATTATACACAGGGCCCCCTCAGCTGACATGAACTTTGCCGCAATAGGAAACATCCAGACAACTGACCCAAGGTAAAAATGCTTCAGCGTGGCTTTCCCATGTGGACTGGCACTTGAGAGCAGGGAGAACACGCCCATTCCTGTGCCTGTCAATTTACCAGCATATGTGGAAAGCACACATGACTGGGCAACGGAAAGAATCAACTCTCCAAGCTGTGGAACATAAACCCAAGTCTGTCTGGAAAGGCAAGAACACAATGAATACCACATTTATACTGAGCCTGTCCCAGCCTGCTGGCAGATGCATTTATCACTGCAGCACTGCAGGAAAAAGAAACTAGAACCAGGCATGAAGACCAGCTTGCCAACCTTTCTATCCCACTCGCACACAAGTCCCTCTGGAGCAGGGGATCACATTTCTTCCAGCTCCATACAGGAGGGCTGCAGCAAAGCAGAGTCAGCACAGTCATACGTAAGAGTTGTGAAACTCAATTCTACCAAGGAAGCATTGCTCTTTCAGAGCTATCACCCCAAACCTGCAGGACCTGTGACAAAACGCATGAACTAACCCTATGTCAGTTTTATAAATGGAATGCAGGTCTATGTCAGGTGTGGGGAAAATGGGGCTTATTTACAAACCAGGAGGGGAAAACTGCACTGGTGGAGGTCAACAGCCTGGGCACCCCACAATACTGGCCCACATCATTTTCTTTAATATCTAAAAGTAAAAAAATATGGCCCATTCCCACTGCCCTTCCCTCCCCCCCAGGTTATTTACAAATGAGATCAGGCAAGATGATACATAAGGAAGATGCACAGGCAGTCTGTGCTTTCAGTCTCCATTTGGTTTCTCCACCTTCCCACTGGCAGACTCCTTTATTGCTTGGGATACCAGCCGGACCTCATCAGTGCTGTCTGTGCCCTCTGGGATGCTGGCACAGCAAACAGCAAGGAGGCTTTGGCAAGCTCTGGCAGTGGACAAAACCTGTATGGTTTGTTGTACACTAAATCACCAACTGAAAGGATGACAGGTTGTATCATCTATATTTACAGTCACCTGCTCTTCTGGTGCATGTTCCACTGCAAGAGAATCCAGTATCTGCTGTGTAAGTTGAAAACTGTCAGTGTTCGCATTTGGCACAGAAGTGACTTCCCACCTGTGGACTGCAGTGAAACCAGAGATCCCAGATATTAAAAACTTGCACTTACGGGAAGGAACCTCACATTCCACCCTGGAACAGCCTTGTGCACTCACAGAAGGAAAACACAATTACAGCTTAAAAAAAAAGCCACAAACATTTTGTAAATGAAACAGACTTCATTGCTCTTAGAAATAATACTGTGTCAGTTCCAACTTCAGCTGAAGCCTGCTGGGAGCGGACTGGAAGGTAAGGTTGTGTAGCATGCTGCTTCTGAACATGCTAGGAGGCTGAGTGGAGGAGTCCTTGCAAAGTAATGCAGCAAATGTAAGACATATGGAAACATACTCAGGAACAGGAATGCAGTCTAGGAGACTCGGGCAATTCCAATACAATGCTTGCAATAATGTGCTGCTGTTAGCAGTATGGGAGTCATCTGCCAGCAGCTTCAGTGTAGGAATTAGTCGTCGATAGTTGGCAACCAGAAGGCCTAGAGAAAAGGGAAGAAAGCACAACTTACAGAAAACAAATCTTTCCTACAACACACTGCAGGAGCTGATCTCTGCATACAAGGAGAGACTCCCAAAGGCAGCACTACTCTCCCAGCAGCTGAAGAGTACAATCCTTACTTTGGTTTGCTCTGCATGCTATCCAGAGCAAGCCAGTATTACACAAACTGAAAACACCAGCCACATGCAGTAACCTAAAGAACTTGTACTTCTGCATGTGCATTCACTCACTGTTCTGCTTTCATGGTGTATGTTCAAACACTGCCTTGCCAGGTCTGCTGCCCCATGTATCTACTTGCCAGGTGAGGTGTAATCAAGGCAAGGAAGAGGGGCCTGGCTCCCACTGAAGCCCAAGGAAATACCCATCAGTGGCACTGGGACTTATGAGATCCATTTCTAAAAATGGTCAGCACCTCACTGAGTTAGAAGGAACTTAAAACACTTTTCTTACCATATTGGAACATGCACTAGCAAAAGTCATGAATTTTGGATTGAACTGCAGACAGGTTATAGGGCCTGTGTGTTTCCCATCCAGCACAGCCACCTTCATTCCACTTTCCCCATTCCAAACATGGATCTTCCCATCCTCTGAACCTGCAGGCAGGAGTGGAAAATAAGATATTGAAGGTACATGGGAGATGCCAGCAGTGAAACTAAAGAACATTACGTTCTTTTCTGTCAAGAGAACCGCAGGAACAAGCATGCCTCATCTTCATAGCTTAAGCTTAAAAATTATTACTAGGGCACTTACAAGACATCACTTGAGTTTACACACCTTTATCCAAATGGCAGCTTATACATTTGCACTGCAGACACTCAACTACACACCCCAGTGCAATGCTCTTCTGGTGAAGGGGTTTACTGCTATGGTCACCCAGAGGACAAGGAGAGCTGACAGCATCCAGCTGAGGAGGAAAGACCCTTGTCAACATGCATCAGTGTGCAAGAGGCCAAAAGCTGGTGTGAGAGTCATGGTTCACACAAGTTCCCAGTTCAGACAGAAGAAGATTAACATTGCACTTGGTAGGCACAAAATCAAATCAAAGGCTTTACTGTTGAGGGTAACCACATTGCAATGCATTAAAACAAATACCAGAAGCTTCACTGGAGATGTCAACTCTCCACATTGCTACAACAGGACAGGTTTTTTTTCCTTTAAAATGGCATTTTGCAAACTCTGAGGCTGGGCACTTATTATTTTTATAACTTAATTCTGCTCTAGCCTCATTTTACATAAGATTCCTAATAAAAAAAGGCAAGGAATTTTCTTCTGCTTCTGTAGTTACAGCAATCCAGGGAGGAAAAGTTAAACCACAAGTTATAACTTAACCACATGTAAAAACTGAACAGAAATAAGTGTTCTGGAACTTCTTCCACTATAGTTTTCATTTGGAAGGGCACAACAGGAAGGTAAATGTGTGCAATAAAGTGCTCTCCAGAGACAGACCCAACAAAGAACCCCACCCTTCTCTGGAATCAGGAAGTTCTCAGCTAGAGCAAGAAAAAGCAGCTCTGCCAAGACCATCACTCATCCAGGAAAAATGAGGATCCAGACACCAATTACCACAGTTAAACGTATTTGATGTACTAGCCATATAAATAAGAACAAAAAGGAAGTGCTAGGAGAGGGCAGCACCACACAGATGCATCTGACTTGTGTTCACAGGTCCTGCTGGGCAGCAGAGTGCCTGAAGTGCTTACCTTGGGGGGACCAACCTGCAGCATCAGGCTTTACAGAGTGGTAACTGCTTTTTTTCACTCACTTCACTCAAGGGTCCCTCTCCCTGCAGGGGAGAGGAAGGGGCCTGGGCCAGAGGAATCATACAGTCAGAGCCATCAGGCTGATGCCTACTGCTTCTATCAAGGGTTAAGCAGAGCTAGTTCCACAGCCATGAACAAAACACAGCTGCCCCACATGTCAGTGGGGCAGGACTACCCCTGAGGGCTGTACAAACACATCAGGCTATGAGACCCATCACCTGCTCATCAGGCAGTGGAGGACAGACCACAACAGACAGCCCTGAAATGCTTTGAGGCAGCCCACAAGTGCACCCTAGCCACAGGATGAGGATCACTGGCATAATTTATATGACAGGTCTCCACACATTACAACAGTTCACTGGTTTCTTATCTGTCTTGAAACATTATTCTTACATAAAGGAAAAACTAAAAAGTATTTTTGCAGGCCCATCTACATTCAGCCTAGAAATGCTGAGTGAACTAACAAAAAAAACCTGCCAATGCAAGGAAAGTTGACAGCTGCATTGTATTATTTAAATACATTCTGCTTCCCACATACAACTTAAGTCCTATGTAATACACCTAATTTCAGAGCAATGAAATTCTTTCCAAGAGGAATTATCTTACCTATCATGATGAACTGAGAGTCTGGGGTGAATGATGCCTCCAGCGTGACAGCCTTACTATTGTTATAACCCTGTGGCACAAAACAGGAGAATATGTAGTAGACAGCGCGTCCACAGCCATCCCACAACCAAAGGGCACCTGCTCCCAAAACTAACACCAAATTTCAAGCAGGTAGCCCAGGCAGCATGCTCACCCCAAATGTATGCAGGACAGCTCCTTTAAAGGCATCAATCAGCCGAATGAACCCTCCATTAGTTGATATGAGGATGAGTTTGCCGTCGTTACTAAACTTCAGGCCTGTCCACTCACATGTTCGATCATACTGCATCTTAAATGTAGCAAATGGCCCCTTCAAAGGAAAAATGGGAAATATGATGTAGTCTCTGAACACGTGGCTGTTAAGAGGCTGATATTAGCCTTCAGCAGAAGAAACAGTTGGATTTTTCAAAAGAAAGCATTTAGTTCCAAGATAGCAAAGGAAAATCTCATGGCAAAAAGATGTCATTGCATGTGTAATATTCAAAGTATGAATCCACAGTTTCCATAGCAAAAAAGGGCCACAGTGAGGCACTTCAACAGCCAACAATCCCATACTCTACCACATTCAACAGCAGAAATGAAAGTAGGATGTTTTCTGATGAGGGTGCTAAGGGAGGTTAGAGAAAGAGCTTGTGCCAGTGTTACTGCCATCTGAGTTTTTGAAACCCATGGAACTAACTAAGTTTAGTGCTCAGCCAGTTCAGCTGCCACCCAATTACAGCCTCTTTTGAAATTTCCATACTTTCTGACAATTCTCCGTCTTTGCTAGTGTCCTTCCAGAAAAAGGAGCAAGGAAAACAAAACAAACTCCACATCACAACAACAAGCCTAAACAGGAGCCTGGAACAGGCTGAAGAGTTATCAGAAGTAAACTTTAAAGCTGGTTCAAGAATGGGTTTCAGGATTTGGTGGCAGCATGCATCCTTTTCTGTCTGAGACATGTACTGTCAAACAGGGACTCCAGAGAGTAAGCTGGAGTAAAGGAATCAAGCCTCTGCACACAGAGTTTAGACTACTTCTTGGAGGCTAAAAAGCGTAAGTGATGTTAATGTAGCTCACCTTGTCAAAAGAACGGAGGTCATAAAGCTTCACCATTTCAGAATTGACTCCAGCAGCAAAAATCAACCCTTCTGGGTCAAAAGAACACACAGGCTTCCCTTGGAGATGCATTAAACCCTAGAAACCAGAAGCAGTCCAAATTATTTTGTGAAGCTGATACATTTCTATCATTACCCTTCGAGCCCACTGCAAGCAGGACAGCAGCCTGTGTGTTGAACAACTAGAATTCAATTGTAATGTTGAGGTTTTACTAAGGTTCAGAATTCAGCTTCTCAAAAACAAGTCTGACTACTTCAGGTCACCATATGGAGCTTCCAGTTTGCTGCAATGATGAAGTTTACATTAGACCGAATCAAGACCTCATTTGAGCTCACATCCACCAAAAAAGTTCCCAGAGAAGGGAGGATTGATGTGGCTGTATCAATAACCACACCAGACAGCATCACAAAATACTCTACCAATGATGGTTGTGAAGGAGGGGAAAAAAGGGTAATTTGAAAGCAAGTACAAACAGCTCCAGAGAGCATCACTGTCTAACTATCCCTGCCTGCTTAATGAAAACTCAAACCTGCTGGAAGCCAACACACCTTACATATTAAAATTGACAGATTGCTATCAGTGCTTATTGTTAATGTCAATTTTTCCTTAACTCACACAGTAGAAAAGGCTTGAGAAAAAAACTGGTAAAGGCAACAAGATACGTGATTTTTGTATCCTGACTGGCAGGTCTGTATTTGCCAAATGTCTTTATGTAACTGCATGCACATAAACGTATTGTCAATTTAAAGAAAGATCTGACCTTATTTAAGAAGCTTCTGCATTTCTGAAATATCATTCTCCTTTAGAGACATTACTACTACTGTCTTCCCAACTGAAGTCACTTTTCCCTGTGACGTTTGAGGCTGAGCTGTAAACTAGCCTTGCAAGTAGGACAAATCTGGATTGCCGATGACATTTTTCAGGCAGTACGGCTGCCACCTCATGGGCAAACTGAAAATTACAAGTGACGCTTCCTAAACCGGTTTCCCAAACTTTGTAGGAGGCAGCTTCCAGTCTCAAGTCCTAGTTTTACCACTCTTAAAACTACAGGCTACAGAACTGCTACTGAATTTACCACCCTGTCTCATATGTAGCAACTATGAGACTGAGTTTCACCCCAAGGGAAACTTACACACTGGCATTAAAGGCATAAGTCCCAGAGAAAGGCAAAATTAACATTTCTTGTCAGAAAGACCTTGGTGTGGTTTTAAACCAGTTAAAACTATTTTGTAAGAAATAACCTTTTCTTCATGTTGCATTTACAGTTACATCACCTGGAATAAGTAAACAGTCTTCTTTCATTAGCAAAATGGTCCTAGTGACACAAGAAAATGAGAACACAACGCTACATAGAACCATGGAATAGTCGAGGTTGGCAAGCACCTTAGGATCATGTAGTTCCAATCCCCCTGCCATAGACAGGGACACCACACACTAGACTATGTCACTCAAGGCTCTGTCTAATCTAGCCTTCAGCACTGCCAGGGATGGAGCATTTATCACTTCTTTGGGCAAACCGTTCCAGTGCTTCACCACCATCACAGTAAAAAACTTCCTTATATCTAACTTGAACTCCCCTGTTTAAGTTTGGACCCGTTACCCCTTGTCCTATCACCATAGTCCCCCCTCCAGCATCCTTGTAGCCTCCTTCAGATACTGGAAGGCTGCTATGAGGTCTCCATGCAGCCTTCTCTTCTCCAGGCTGAACAGCCCCAACTTTCTCAGCCTATCTTCATAAAGGAGGTGCTTCAGTCCCCTAATCATCCTCATGGCCTCCTCTGGACTTGTTTCAACAGCTCCATCCCTTCTTATGCTGGGGACACCAGAACTGTACACAATACTCCAAGTGGGGTCTCACAAGAGCAGAGCAGAAGGGCAGGATCACCTCCTTCAACCTGCTGGTCACTCTTCTTTCAATGCAGCCCAGTACAGGGTTAGCTTTCTGGGCTGTGAGTACAGTTAGTTTATCAGCAATGAAAGGCAGATTCTAATACTAGTCTTTCATTCCCACCCTTGCAGCTAGCTCTTCTCTCAGCTCACACAAGCCTGCTTCCACTTCACAATGTAAAATATTCCAGCAAAAAAAGGAAATAAAACCAAAAGTTTTGCCTTGCTAGAAAGTTCAATCTGCTCACAAACAAGTCTGATGAACAACAGAAGTGATGTAAGGAGGGGCAGACCATATGGCTGCTGTGTTACCTCAGATCATCAGTTTGCTTACATTTCATTGCATCAAGTCTTCAATTTTAAACACACACTATAACACCCAGGTAAGATGCATTCCTAACCCAGTAGAGATGCAGGCAAAGAGAGGACACTGCATGGGGTAGCAGCCTGACAACATGAGCTCTCCTCTTGTCTCATCAGCTGTGGGTGTCATTTCTTCCTCTTCCTAGCACCTCTTCAGCAGAGCCATAGGTGAAAATGTATGGTGTTACACAATCCAATTGCAGATTTCTGATCCAGGCTCCCACAGCATTCCAGGAAGATGTCAACACCAAACCAGCAGCAGATATTCCTGGCAGTTTTTCTGTTTTATAATTAGCATACATCCATTTTTTCAACCTTTACTGAAAATGCAACATCCTACATACATGAATTTGATATCCTACCTGGCAATTTGGAGAGCGGAGATCCCAAAGTCGAATAGTTTTATCAAGGGATCCAGAAATAAAAGTGTCATCCACTGGAGACATTGAAAGAGCAACAACTCTGCAACACACAAGACCACATGCATTAGACACACAAAAGAAGTAAATAGATCAACACCTACACAACAGCTGTGTACAAGCTTGTAATTGCCATGAACACAAAGCAAAAACTGGAGTGAACTAACTGTAACATAACTCAAGCTCATTATAATCACTATTTCAACTTCTCTTGCACTGCATCCAAGCCACATCTTACCTTTTTGTATGCCCCGGGAAATAGCGAATGTATTTGTTATCATGCAGGGAAAGGTATCGGATTGTATCTGAAACCAGAAACAAACCAAAAGCTTCGTTACACCACAAATCCAACATTATCTCAAAGTGGTCACACAGTAAACTTGCTTCCCACACAGTAATCTTGCCACAGAGAATAAGTCTGGTCATTTGATTTCAAGTCAAGCTTTCAAACAGAATCGAGTTAGAAGCAGACATAAACCAACTTGTTTTTCAAGGCAGAAATGGAAATCAGGCACCAGAAAAAGATACTTCCCACAGCCTGAAGTTGTGTTACATCTTAATGGTAAACTGTCAGATGATTAATGCAAGCTAATTTCAAAGTTGCTAAAGTTTACGTACCAGGCCATTTTATTCCATCCTTCTCACAAAACTGGGAGTATCAAATTATGAAGTTGATACTACCACAGCATCAATCTTGCTGTCTTATCTAGGTAAACATCCAGCACAGAAGTCTCCCAACTAAACAGTAAGCACAGGTAATGTGTGAATGTGCATTTAGGCGAAGAAGATAAAACATGAACTTTGAAGCCAGGTCAAGACTGGCAACCAACAAATTCTTGGCACCTAGAGCAGCTAAGCTTTAGGAGGAGGACAGAGGAATAATATAAAGCTTAGTCCGCTTAAAGCAGTTTTAAAAACAGTAAATCAGAGCAGGATCACATTTCTCAAGGGATAACTTTATTGAGTACAGATGAACATACCAAGAGTAGCCCACAATTTTAGAAGATGCTGTTGAGATCTTCATCCACGATTAAAAGGAAACAATTATTAAAGGACAGAAGCCACTTTTTAATCTTTATGTGCAGATGCCTCTAAGTGATGAAAAATGAAGAGCACAGCTTAAACCTCAAAGCAGCACCAGCAAAATCCCTTCTCACACCAGTTGGAGGACACTGGTTTCAGCAGTTGCTGGATGGAAGAGATTCGCATTTTGTACCTGTACTACACATTGACTCCACACTGCTGGAACAAGACCTGCTAAGGCTCCACAGATAAACTCAGGGAAAAGGACATTTTTACTTTTTACTTGAAAGAACAAGAACCAAGAGGATGCAAGATGGTCACTCTCATACAGGCTACTGTGTTCAGAAGTTTTTGAAAGGCTTATTCAGCATATTTAGTTTCTGTGAAAAAAAGATCAAGTTGGTTTTGTTTTGTTGGGTCTTTTTTGCCTAAGGTTTCATGTGAAGCTGACAGCACAGTTCCAGACCACCCTCCTGTACCTGACAAGAAAATTAAAGGTGACTGATCAAACTGGAAAAATATGCTGGTGACACACCATTCTGAAAGGCTCTAAGTGACCTGAGGTGACTGTCCAAACCACAAACCCCCAAGACTGCATCACATCTCATCACGGCCAGACCCAACATACTTCAAACCTGCTGCTAAAACATATCTCTAGTTTTTCCTGCAAGAACTGTCATTACCTGGAGTATCCATGCAGAGCTTCGTCTTCCTTTCTAAAGAGGAAGCACTGGGGAACTGTGATCCTTTGTCAGCCTGTTTGTTGGCAGCGCTCTGTCCCAGGCAAGGCAGTGGCCTGTACAGTTATCTCCTGTACCGGGTGGTATCATAGACCCTCAAACTGTACAAACTACTACCTCAGCCTGGAATCAGGCAAGAGGAATGGGGTTCAAAGATCTTGAGGAAATCTTCAGAAGTAAGACTCCAACACATAAAATGCTTGCAGCAAGCACCAGCACTCCTGTAACATGCTCCTGGGTTAATTTTCCCTCCTCATAACTCTGTAACATGTTGAATACAATGCATCTTGCCCACAACTGTATGCGTTAGGGGCCACAGAGTATGTGGACCCCTACAGAACACACTGCTGATTTTATCAGGCTTATGGTTTATAACAGCAACAAATACCTTCACATTCTATTTTTTTCTTTTCTTCTCATCAAGTATTTATCATAATACAACCCTGCACGATGAAGCCTCTTAAGTTTTAGTTCCTGAAAGGCTTACCAGTGCTTATAAACAAAACTTAAGAACTCAAAATGGCATTAAAAATGCTTCATTAAATGGTTGTTATTTAATTGTAAATTAGAGCCAAGTCAGAAATGTAGCATAAAAGTAATGATTTAATTAAATAAGATAGTAAGTAGGCTATGAAACAGACTAAAAAGGCATTTCCTATCACACTTTTAATTCTTTTACACCATTAAATCCAATTCCATTGGAAACTCTCTTGCTCTTCTAGTTTTAGTCCCAGCTTGTTCTAGTTTCACCTGGCTTCCTAACTCAACTTCCACGTGCTCTAAACTCTTATTTCTTTAACTTCTTCCAGTAACCAAGCACACACCACAAGGCACCATTATCTCTACTGTCAATATGCATCTCTGCAAAGTTAAAAACAAAACAAAACCACTACTACAGACATGATTGAGAGTTGACAAATAGTGTTAAAAACCATTTGTAAAGTGCTGTACTGAGATTTGTTCACTGGAACACTCTCAGAGACTGATTACAACAAACAAAACTGAGAAAGCATTTGAAATGAACACTAGCTAATTCCCACCTTAGGAAGAATTAATGTAGCCATCATTGTGAACTGTGCCAGTTCTTAAATTTGTATTCTAAACAGAAATAGGCTAATAGAGAGCCTGTCATAAGCTCCACAAGCTCTTCAATGTCACTGATTTAGAGAGCGTGGCCACCAGAGACACTGACTGGGTAGAAATAGCATGAAAATGTGTGTTCTGTCTATTGCATGCAAAAAACAGATTAACAGAAGCAAAGGCAGTCTCAGAAAAGCTCTGTGACCTCCTTCCTCCAGGTCTGGTAGTGATCTGCTGAGCTACCTGAACTTCCTGCCTTCCATTCCTCTGCAGTTGACTTGTGTGTGCACCAGAGCAACAGTGTGTAACCCACCTTCTGCCACATGCTCCTTTCACCTCATTTCACATGTCAGAAAGTAAGGTTGATGGCACTGGTATCAAACAACAAAGTGAACTGCAGAATATCATGCTAATAATTTTCAATCTCTTAGTTATTGCAGGAATGAACAAAACTCACATCAGCATGACCGAGGGAATATCACAGAGCTGTGCATTACAGTTGAACATTAATTCCTCTGTTTCTGATAGTGTGTTTATCACTAATAAACTGTAATAGTTTTTTTCCCCACTTTTGTTGAGCTACTTATCCAGGCATGTAGTTTTAAGTGAAAGGAGATTAAAAAGACTCAACTCCAGTGGATCACTTACCATCTATTTTGTTGGAGCTGTATACAACAGTGTTGGCAGCATGTGTGTACCTGATGAGGTCCACTCCATACTTCTTACTGTACAATGTTCTCTTTGGTCTGTCAGAAGGAAGCAGAAATACTTGTACTCACTGCAACAAAAAGCTCAACCTCACGACATTAACAAGGCCTGCTTTCACTGAGCTATTACAAGACTGTTTCAAGTAGTTTTTATACAAAGAAAGAACAGCTTTTGTATTTGATTCTCAAACAAGCACCTTGGTGCTTTCTCTAAGACTATCCCTAGGCTTGAGGTTTTCTCTAACACCTGCAAAATGCCTCCTCCAAAAATTCTTTTTCCCATGATGTCTACTGTAAAGAGATTACAAGGAGGAAGCATGTCAGGCAGCACTGTCTCATCATTCCCTTGCCCACCCAAATCTCTCATTTATCTGCTACTTATTTTAGATATGAATAATTTGTCTTTTTGTTCTGTGTTACTTCAAACCCTAGAAGAGCAGGTCTCATTTAGACTAGGGCTTCTCAGTATTAACACAAAGACATACATATATACCAGTAGTCTATAAAAGCAACGGTAACACAGGGACTCTCAGACTGCTGGAGAATTATACTCATATCCAACCTTTTTTAAAGCATGAAACTGATATGTAACATTTTGCAACAGCATTAAAGACATTCTAGTGAGAGTGAAGACAACATAGGGCTGGATTCTGGGGGTCTGCTAAGCAGGTACTAGAAATTAAACTGCAAATAAACTTAGAGGCAGCTAGTTAATATCTTGCAGCAGTGCCTGCTTAAGTATTGCAAGGTCTCTATCAGCCTCCTTCCCCTTTCTTCTTAACTGAGGTAAGCAGAGAGGTTCCAAAGCTGGGCAATGAACCAAGAGGGGTACTGATCAACACCAGAAAACATACAATCTCTTCTGGGATTTATTTTTAATCCAGAAATTCGTAACTCTGGTTATTACACCAGCCCAAAGAATATTTTACCAACACAAACCAAAGACAACTGCATCGGAATGGAAACAAACAGCAGGAGTGGTTTAAACCAACACTGCTGCCAAGAGAAGAGTTTCAGACTACACCCTCAGACAAGGTATTTCTAAAATGCTCAACTCTCTCTTGTTTTCATTAGCCTCAAACTGACACACCCAAATAAGAGCATGAGTTGGAGACTTCTCAGATCAGAGCAGAAAAAGGCATTCATTCTTAAAGATTAATTCTCAACCAGCAGAAGCCACAGTGCTTTGACTTCAAACAAACTTGCTGGGGACAAGCTTCCCTTAGCTGAAAGCCAGCACAGCACACATAACAAAACCCCATACACCACCTGTACCACTCAGACCAAGTCTCAATAGGTCTTTCCCCATTTAAGTAGATACTTAAATCAATTTTGAGATGCAAACACGCTAGAAACTGAAAGCAACACATCAAATGTAAATGTAGACACTAAAGTTCTGTAACATTATGCCTGACACACTTCCCAATGTTGTTCCCTTTAGTTACCTCAACTATGCTGTTAACCAAATTGCAGAAAAAAAACCCAAACAACTAAAAAACCCACCAACCTCAAAACATACCAAGACTCTCATGTGTAGTCTGGCTCTTCTTTATCTAAGAGAAATTTAAAGCAGAGAAGCTCAAAAAATAAAGACTGACAGATGGACAAAAGCACATTTACCAAAAAGAGGGAAAGAATTTCTGTATTTTAAGAAAGGTGAAGTTTTCATGTAAACTGATACAAGCAGAAGTATGTCACTTCACACACGACTGACTGCCTGTTCCCAATCCACTACTTAAACACACAAACAAGAAAACCAAGCTTCACATATTTTTAACCAAATTGCAAAATGCAACTCCAAGTTTAACGTTAATGTAGTCAGCACATCTGAAACCAAGCAATATTGCCAAAAAGTACTTCCTAAGACCACAGACAGAAATGTTATACAGATGAAACAAAACATAGGAGAGGTTTGTAGTATTATCAGTGCCTTGGTTTGAATCACTGCTACTGCAGGTAAAAACCCATCATACAAAAACAGGCTCACTGGGATGTCTAGTAAACAGCACAGCTTGGTAGGAGTCCAGATTCACCACCTCTTTATTTGAATAATATGCTAAATATAAATATAGATAGATTATATACTAAAATACAAACTAAGCCTTTGCCAGTGCACCATCATTCCACGGTGGGAAATTTGCAGCAAGGATTCTCCTGTTCCCAGACTCGAAGACTGCTGTACATCCCAGCACACAATTCCATTCTGAAAGCTTTCAGAGTTCATTCCTGAGTACAACAGTTCCAGGTAAGCCTCTTCATTATGCTCTAGAGCCAGCCTATGATGGTGGTAGTCAGTGAAGCAGAATGGGTTAAAAATAATAACAATTTAGTTGTTGACACATTTTGAATTAGACATGCAATCTCAGGTCCAAAATTACCGTAAGCGCATGAAGCAGCAGGACTATTTTTTCAAGCTTGTTGCCTAAACTCAGAATATCATGACAAGGGATACACATCACTGTTTAAACTGTTCTGACACTTTACAAAACTGAAGTTCATCGAGATGAGGCTTGGCCATGCTGGTAATGACTGTTGTAGCTATATGGCTCATTTTGGTACAGCAAACCAAAGCAAACAAGGTGAGGGTGTACCTAAAGCATAACCAAACAGTTGCATTTTAATTCTCTGTGCAGAGCTGCTCATTAACAGGAAAACAAACAAACCAAGGAAATCTTGCCACTTTCACATGGGGAAAGTGTCAACATTTAGGCCATTTGATGAAGCAGGGCATCTTCTACTGAGACCCAGCAAACAGGATATGTCCTCCTGGCCATTGTATTCATTAGCAAACTGCATATTGAAAGTGAATTTCAGGCCCTTGAAATGATGATTTAAGAAAAAAAAAAAACAGCACCCCACAATCATAAACTATAGGCCTGGAACTGCCAAAACCCACCATCACTGTCATATTTGATTCTTTGTCTCTACATGAATCTCCAGTGACAACACACAGCTGAAACTTTCCAGGTGAGTGAAAAAGCAAGTCCTCTAAAAATTACAGCTACACTTTTAAGCCAATTGACAATATGTGAGAAATTTTGAAATTAATTTTATAACCACTAGAGAAAAGCCTCTTGCAGCAGGGGTTACTTTGATGAAACTGCTCTTGTTGCCCTGTAGCACTGCAGCATCAACCATCGATCTTCTGCATTTAACTTAATTAAAGCAAACCCTCTGCCTGCAAAGCATACAGCAGGTCTAGACAGAGATAGGGATAAAAGCACCAAATGCCTCTCCACCCATCAAACTGTTCTTTAAGAGTTTGAAAGGAGAAAAGCAATCAATACCATCTGCATTAACATCACTCAGCTCATCAGCTATCGTATATAATTAAGCCCTAGAATACAATCTACTACAGACACCATATGTATAAAGTTACCTGGTCTTACATAAAGAAAAACTGAATCAATTCAAATGAGTTTACTCTTACCAGATGGGGAAGACAAACTATCTTAATGTGTAAAGCAAGTAAACTAAATAGTAGTGCAAAATAACATGTAATACGTGGTCTACAAAAGTAGGAGAGCTTGCAGGATGCAATCTTTCAAACACAGCAAGCATGATGTCTCAGCCTGCTTGAAAAAGCAAAAGGATTAAGAATACCTGGTTTACTAAAAAATATAGTGACACTGACACATCTACCACCTGGCACTCCCAAGCCATTTCTTTTTCATTCATGCACTACCCTATCCACTTTATTCTCTCTCCTGTAATCCACATGCTTGGTTTTCTTTCACTTTCTGTATGTATGTGACACAATCTTAAACAAACAAAAACCTCAGAATTACATATCTTGACCAAGCAGCACAAGAAAACTAAAACTTAAAAGAATTTAAAGCAGCCAAATGCATACCTGTACCAACTCAGAAAAATTTTAATAGAATAATGACATCATTTGGCTCAATTTGTTCCAACTTTCATAGAATACAAATGCCTCTTACATACTTATCAAGACATCAACTACAAGTGTTACCGGTGGCCTTATTTGCATGTTTTCCTCCTCTGAACAAGAGCACCATACCTCAAGTGCTGTGCAAGTTTCTGGGGGCTTATCTGCAGAACAGGTTGAACATCCTGTGATCAGTGAAAGAAGAAAGATAAACTGGCCAACTCTGTTCAGTGAGAAACACACACACCTTAATGCACTGCCCTAAAGAAAGTGAAACCAATATACACCTTGATGGATTAAATACAAGCTAAGACAACCTCTGAAGACACATGCAAATCACACAATTATTTTAGCTGTGCTTTACGGATCAAAATAACTAGAGAAAAGCACAAAGGACCACCTGTATCCGCAACATTCCCAGACACCACATAGGAACTATGGTTGATGTAAAACACCATCGAATTTTTCAAAGTTACACTAAACACACACCACACCATCTTCACCTTTTGGCTTAAAGCATTTATCCAAGAAGTTACAGCCTAATTAGGTTGTTTAAAAAGGCACATCTGCAGACTGTTCAAAGCAACTGCTTCAATTTTAATTAGTGAGGCTTCTGCCCAGAGAAGTCCGCGATGTCAGCTTGACTATCTCTAACACACACCCTACCGCCCCCCCCCCCCCCCCCCCCCCCCCCCCCCCCCCCCCCCCCCCCCCCCCCCCCCCC